>APFE031239834.1:0-27370 GCA_000404065.3 Pinus taeda | reverse complement strand
CCTACCTAATGGGAAGACACTTCAAGGTAAAAATGGATCATGATAGCCTTAAAAAAATTTTAGAACAAAGATTATCCTTTGAAGAGCAACAAAAGTGGGTCACAAAGATGTTGGGTTATGACTTTGAAATCATCTACAAAAAAGGGAAGCAAAATGTGGTGGTAGATGCACTCTCAAGCAAGGATGAGGATGTGGAAGCATTGTTGTGTGCCATTTCTATTATCCAACTAGATTGGATAAACAAAGCAAGGGAGGAGGGAAAGAATGATGAAGAAATGTGGGCACCTATTCGAAAGTTACAACAAGATTCCAGTACGTCGTATACATTTAGCTGCGAAAATGGTTCGTTATGGTACAAAGATCGCTTATACCTCTGTAAGAATTCCCAGCTAAAACAAAAGATTCTTATGGAATTGCACACTTCTCCCTTAGGAGGGCACTCAGGATTTTTAAAAACTTACCACAGGGTTAAGAAGAATTTTTTTTGGGATGGCCTTAAATCAGATATTCAAAAGTTTGTGGTGGAATGTTGGTTTGCCAACAAAATAAACTTGAAACAATTAAGACACTGGGTCTAATACAACCTTTATCCATTCCAAGCCAATGTTGGGAGGAGGTTTCAATGGATTTTATCACAAGTTTACCCAAGTATGAGGGAAAGAGAGTCATCATGGTGGTAGTTGATAAAATTACCAAGTATGCACACTTTTATGCATTACCACATCCATTTAAAGCCAGTACAGTTTCTACTTCATTTATGGAAACAATTCAAAAGCTATATGGAAATCCAAAGATTATTGTAAGTAACAGAGTTCCCATTTTCACTGGAAATTTTTGGACAAAATTATTTTCTTGTCTTGGTACTTAGTTAGCTCATAGCTCATCTTATCATCCTCAATCTGATGGGAAAACTGAGATAGTAAACAAATGTTTGGAAGGATATCTTCGTTGCTTTGTATCTAATAAACAGACACAATGGGTCAAATGGTTTCCTTTGGCTGAATGGTGGTATAACACTTCCTCCCATACAACAACAAAAATTACCCCATTTATGGCACTTTATGGGTGTAGGGATTTGTTTGGAGAAGTTTTATACCATTCCTGTGTATTTATTTACTATTATTTGCATTGAATGTATTGGGTATAAATTATATTTATGTTGTTTATATGATGCACGAACTTATATGATTGTGTTGATTAAGTGAATATAAAATAAAGTATCTGTTTAGCGCTCAGTACCCAATTCAAGGCCTAGAAACATTGCTTTTCCGACACATCCATTTAGAACTTATCTAGGAAAGTATCTACCTCACTTAGCCCACCATAAGTAGGCAGATCCCTCACTTCCATCAAACGTAGAACAACGATCTTATCATCATATTACAATTCAGTGTGGTTACCTCATGTAACTAGTTCTGCCATCGCTCTATCTCCTCATCAGAATCTGACGTACAAGAGCTTTCACACACCCATGATATCCATCCATCCATGGTGGGATTTACCAAATATTTCTCTCACATGGTTATTTTGTAGATGCAGTCCAAATCATCGTCACTTTTGTAGTCATTCACTGGCTTTGTATAGTGTGATCCTTCAGCAAGGTCCAGGGTTATAACTAGGCGTAGAGACTTCTTCTCAAAAATCATCTTACACTTCTTCAGATTAATCACCCCATTCATGTTAGTGGCCCAATCAACTCCTAGGAGCACGTGGTAGGGATTGTTATCATTAACAATCTCTATTACTTCAAAGTCTACAAGCGCACTTGCTCCCTCAATATCCACAATGATTCCCTACAATCTTCCCATAGGTATTACCTTCTAGCGATTCGCCATTCACAGCTGAAGAGGAGACCATTGTAGCGTAGACATTCCCATGTGCTCCCCTGTCTACTTTGGAAAAAAATTCACGTCCGATCCTAAATCCATAATTATTTGGAACATCTCATATTCTCCAATCTGCGTGGTTAACCTCATTTCTCTTCCCATCCTTATCGTATGCTTTCTAATCTTGCAGACTACACGCGGTTCTCCTAGCATGGTCCCAATGCATCTATTAATGAGTTCTTGTAGTCCCCTTACAGCCTTACTATCATGTAGTAGCTTCATGCATGTTTCAAGGAATGTCGTAAGCACAAATGGTTCCATTTCTAGCTCTAGTCTATCTTTTCTTCCTAAAGTGAGGCATAGAGAATCTCTTCTTAGCTTCCATGAAGGTTTCCTTAGTGCACTCCAAATGAAACTCTACTTATTTTGTTGGAGCCTTGAGAACGCAAGTACTATCTTCGAGTTGTTTTCTTTTATCATCTCCCGTCGCGATTATAATTCGAAGCACAATTTTTACATTTGGATCTTCCTCGCATGACTTAGACCTCATCATCTATAGGTTCCGAGTTAAGGGAGGTGGTGGCACTCCCTTGTCACATATCCTAGCTATCAACATAGGACAATCTTTTGTCTCATGATTAAACAAGGTACAATACAAACATGATGGACGCATTGGGTTCATAGAATCATAGGCATAATGTCTTGGCCCTCCATAATTGTAGCATATCAACTATCCGTGACCTCTTCAAGGCTCCCTCCCCACCTCGGCCTCATCTGTGGCCCTAAAATCCTATTAACACCACTCCTGCATTCGGGTCTAGAGGCCACGATTCAGCTTGAACTCTATAGGTGGGAGTTCTATCCATCATTAACTCATAGCTTCTACAAGTGTGCTCATCGTGTTCACTAATCTATAAAAGTTATTGAACAATTGCTGCGAATTTTGTATATACTTCTCTAACAAATGGAAGTTGTCTGTAGCATGTTTCCCTTCTATTTGACAAATCGTGCACCACAAAGCAGGTGTCGCACTAGGTCTTGTTTGTGCTTCTGGTCTTAACTAGTATCGATCCTCCTCTTGCGAGGTAATTCATGAACACTAAGAAGTGGTCCTTGTCATCACCTTGACCCTTAAATTTTATGCACCACACCTCTTTGCACTCTTTTGGTCAACTTGTCCTGTCCTATTTCAAATTCTACATCTCAAGGCATCAATTTTTCAACTGCACATGGATCTGTTGAACTCCCAAATTAGGATCCTACATTAGGGTCTCATGCAATCTCTTCGCAATCTCCAAGTCTTATGCCTAATTTGTTAACCTCTACTGTGACATCGCATTCCTCAAATACAGTGTTAGTGATGCTACAAGCCATTCACTATGTTGTCCATCTGTCAAAGTCATATTAGCTTCGTGAATTGTGCACTTCAGCCATTGATCAAGCTCCCAAGGAGTCTCACCTAGTAGCATTGTGATCTAATTGAACCCAATGATCTACTGCGCTTCTGAATTCAGCCTGCTAAATTCCTTATATAGTGCAGTTTGGATATTTGCGATCCCTGCTTTCAAGTTGTCATTAGAATACTTAATATATCAGCTCACCGCGTAGTCTTGCAGGGTGCTAACTACTGTTTCTTTCTTTATATTGTCATCTGTAACTCCCTGTGCTTCCCATATGGCTCTTATCATGAACCAAAACTAGTTCGGATCCTCATTTCCTACTCCCTTTAACATAGGCAACATTATCATGCTTTCCATATTAACTCGTAGTGGTGGCGAAGGTGGTACGGGTGAAGATGGAGGTGAAGGCAGTGAAGTTGGCGGTGGTGTGGGTGGGGCTGGTATGCACAAAATCCTTTGCCTTATCAAATGGTCCCTTACTTCCAGGTTTTTCTTAGCCTCGAACATCAAGGTAATTGCATAACCCTCTTTTCACACAATAACATTTTAATCCAAGTATTGAAATACCTTATGTACTTACCTCGTGGTCCTTTGAGGAAGTGTCATCCTGCCTCGCTATAGCTGACTGAAGTATCTACGAAGAACTCAACAATGAATCCTCCTATAATATGATTGAGCCTATGATCAACAAAACGCATGATCTTAACCTCTGATGCTTCCAATCTACGCACCAACTCTAGGGTCCACACAATAGATTGTCAATTTTCCACCTTCCTTGGCTATCTACTAGCTTCGCAATCCACTCGTACAGCTCAGTAGGGAAATATGTGAAGAAGATTTCGTGGATCTCTGTGTACAGGTAGAAGTCTAACCACTCTTCTTTTGTCAGTCGTAGATTCTTGTTCTCCTGCATTGCGAACTCATGAATTCTCATGTCCAACCAACCTTCAATTTCCTTAGTCAGATTCCAATGATACAAGATTAGATACCTCTATGCAGATTCCAGTCCAAACAACTGAACCATTTGTTGGCTTGAGGGGGCCTGACCCAGGTTCAGAGTTAGTTAGCCAAACAAATCCCTACACTATTGGCCCTTTCGGAAATAGTCTGCAAAGCACAGATTGAGGTCTCACCTGAAGTAGTATGGGGGGATGCTAGAACCATTATTTTCTCACCCTTGAGATGTTTGAGGGGTCAGTTTAGTTGAACTATGAATACCTTCGTGTAGGTTACTTCGAGCACTGCCCTAACCTGTGAGGCCTTTGTGATTTGTTATAATCACCTTCACGTAACCCTAACTAGGGGATGAGATGCTTTCATACTGCTAAGGCAGAAATTTGTGCTATTTCCTATGTTACACCTCAAATTTTACTTATCTTCTTATAACTGTTAGTTAACTTCTCATAAACAGATACTTTATCTCATATTCACTTAATCAACACAATCATATAAGTTTGTGCATCATATAAATAGTAGAAATATAATTTATACCCAATACATTCAATGCAAAAAACGGTAAATAAATACACAGGAATGGTATAAAAACTCTCTTTATCAATGTTTCAATCGGTTAGAGACACAACCTACGCTACGCACTCACCTGTAGGGGTCTGCGCACTCAGCTGCAGAGCCTTCTCCTACTCTACGACCCAAGACTCGACTCTACGCTTAGATAAGACTCAATTCTTCATCCTTCTCTCCTCAATTGATTCTCCCCTTTACAACTTAGAGCCTCACTCTATTTATACAATCCCATGGTCCTTGGACCATGGGTAGATCTCTAAAGCCAACATCACATTTACAAAAATGAGGGTGGACAATCCTATGACTCATTTACAAGTTCGCACTCCGCGCCCACAAAACACGGTGTCTTTACATTGGATTTAGTCAAAATCTGGGATTTAAACCCAAAAAATTTGCTTGGGGAATCGTGTGCCCAACAACCAATAAGGAAAGGAAATGATCTTTTATTAGTAACCATAAATATTTTTAGCTATGAAAATATTAATTTTTTTTTTACTTTCAAGCTTTTAACTATTATTCAACTTTGTGAAAATCAAAACCATGGCCAATCCACACAATATTTGAATTATAGGTTTTTTATCACCCATGGAAAACACTCTAAGAGTAGCTTACCATCCTAACAACAAGCACCTCTGGTGATTTAACATCCTCCTTATAAAGCACCCCGTGGTGTATGACCAACAAATCCAGCTATTATTTCTCAATCGTAATCAATTTTTAATCAAAACATTTTCAACCAAATGCTAATAACAATATTTTTAACTACCAATCATTTATTACAGTACTTTTGCAAATACTTAGAAAGCATATCGCTTGTTATTCACAAAAATGATCAAAGTAGTCACATTTTCATAAAGTGCATATCGTCTTAGTCATTGCTAAATACATCCACAAGCCTATCATCATGAATTCCTGGAAATAAAATAGACATTTCCGTCAAACTAAAATTCCATTAGTTCCTCCCTGAGTGTTAGGCTCCTTTCCATCCAGGAAACCAAAAAATTTTCACATACATATACAACTCCTCAACCCAAGCAATATTCTGTGAGATCTGAGTACAGGTCTACTCTTTATCTCCCTTTGGAACCTTTAAATTCATATTGCATTTATAAAACATATTATATTTCATACATCATCAACCAATGACAATTATTTATAGTCATGTAAGCTTTTGATGGTCATATCAACGAACCAAGGTAATTCTTCTTGGAAAAATGGAGGATTTTTTCTCGCTCTTCTTGGACCATAATTGATTTTCACTATTTCATGGAAGTTAGGAGTCTAACCTCTCATGCGGTGGCTCCTATAATATTACCAAACATAATAGTAAATAAAATGTTTCAATTTTACTAACAAAATAAATATTTGCATTCTTATAAAGAATATTTTATTTTCAATTTTTGGATTTTAAGCCACATATCATCTTAGAAATTTATAAAAGTGATTTTAAAATGGATTTACGACTTTGACTTGACATTTTTTGTCAATATAAATAAAATATTAACTATAAAATCAAGTCACAATTTGATTTACACTATCATTAAATGTTTCCTTTAAGAATTTTCCAATTATCACTTATGATTCCTACCAACTCATGATTCCTTGAAAAGTTTCAGGTCCTACTTCCCGAACATCCTCATAGTTTAGCCTTCAATTAGGGAATCCCGCTAAACCCAATAATTCATAGGAATCATGACTAACATCTTATGTCACACGATGATGTCCATTTCTAGTTTCCCACATTATATTCAACATGCATTTTAGAAAAAAATATCACTATACCTTCTATGAACAATCTTTCATGCCATGTTTGCATAATTATAAACATTATACCTTCACCTTCCCATCACAAGTTGTATTTAAACACTTTTACATTTAAGTGGTTCTAATATTTTGTGTTGTCAGAATCTCAATGGCATCACCATCCTTCCATTAAGATACCCCTACTTAATCATGCTAGCAACATTAGTCACAATTGTATTTCGTAAAACCATAGTTTCTACAAAATCATGTTATTTGTGTACACACCATCTTGTCAAATATACTCAAGATGCCTTTAAATTTTCACATGCATTAATGTTTCTTAATAATTCAACAAAGTAAGAAGGTAGTGGACCTATCAAATTTTCACTTACATAAAATATTTCCATGCCTTTAAGAGTAAACATAGGAAACAAGGATATACCTTCCAGACAAGACATATAAAGGATTTAAAAAAATATTTCCATAGAGCTATTTTCCACAATAGTGATTAAGGAAAAGATGACCTTCTAATATATATATATATAATATATATATATATATATATATAATATAATATATATTATATATATATATATATATATATATATATATATATATATATATATATATTATATATAATCATTCTTAGCCAAACATTATCATCCACCAGTTCTAATCCATGTGAAATGATATCTCATTTTCATGCATATGTGTCTAACAATAAGTTATTATGCAACACTATTATCTTGAAGTCAATCACACAAGTTTTTCTTGTTAAAGGAATTAGTAATGTCAACCGATTAAAAATCCCGTCCAGTTTTTTTTTTAGCAATGATAATGAAGATACCACATTTCTGCAACATAATGGACCTAACTAATAGTTTTAGTATTTAGTGTCACCAACCATGTGCACATAGATTGGATGAATTTCCACAAGATGAAAATGAAAATATTTTTTTAGATGCATGATGTATACAGACTCATTCATACTAAAAACATCTTTGAATAAAAAACTTGTGGAATTACATTGTCATGTATGAGGTTTTATTGATCAATGTAATCAACAACACCTATCTACTACTAGTTCTATCATTAAGTTTGTAGAACATACATAATCTATTTCATCTCATGCATCTTCATTATTTGAAAATATATTATTATACTCTCTAATAATATTTTCCACATTTACCATTTATGCATGTTCATATACAAGGCCACAACCCTTTTTTCTACTCTAATTATGAGCATGCATCTCTATTTATCAATCACTTTTATAAGAAAATATTGTTATCATGATCTAAATTCTTTATATCATTCAATAACATACAATCATGGTGATGCATGGTTAAACAAATATCTAATTTCGTATCCATCGTAGTTTCTTGCATACAATCTTAATATGCATGAAGGCCTATGCAAAGCTTTAGTTATACAAAAACACTGATTCACCATTGGTAAATGAGTGTGGATAACAAATACTGGTAGCAACTTAGAAGACAACAACATACTCCAATTAAACAACATATTGTCACCATTAGACCAATAACATGAGTATGAATTACCGCTATCACAGTGTTTGCAACTTAACAAAAATATTCAACCAAGTACTTAATAATTCATATTCCAATAGACTTATTGCTACATGCCTTCCAAACTAGGTCTAATAGTATGTTAACAAATATATTGCATTTACCAACAATGTTGTCATTAATTTTTTTATCAAACACATGGTATTGTGCGATGCTAATTCACATGAGGATAGTGCAATTAAATGGAAAATTCCACAAATTATCATAAATTAAATCAACATTCATGGCAATTCCAGAGCAAAATACCATCAATTGTTAGCCATTATGGCCATACTAAGTATCCCTTTACTCCACAAGATCTAACACAGGACTTATTTCTTATTCTCAACAATTAAGAGGGTTGTTTAATGTTTTCTCATAACCATTCTAGAATGTTATCGTCAAGGAAAAAATAGGTAATCTTTCTACATTTTTTCACTATCACACCTTTTAATTATTGACAAAGGAATGCCTGCATTTATTATTTTCTCAAAATCCTTGGCATTGCATTCCAATTCCTAGCATTTTCTTTTAATGCATCTTTAAACATTATCATAAGAGTATGAATAAAATAATGGTAGACAATCTTAATCCACACTATTACTGTTTATTGTGTGAGTGCTCTGGATTGTCCATAAGTTAGTTATAATTGAATGTAGCAAAATTTCAAAATGCATTTTATCAACATGGGGACTCAATGCCATCAACATTACTATTCTTCAAAACAATCATTAGCGCTATTATGCATTTCATATCAAGTGTAGTCTAACAATATGTTGAAATATAATTTCCTTATCATCATACATGAGTTGCACACAAATAAAAACATACCTACACTCCTTGTTATTACCAAACCTTAAAGGTGTCAGTGCTACAACTTTTTCTTTGATACCACTTGTAACATCCCTTGGTAGACCTTGTGAAAAATACATAGGGTTAATTATTTTCTATCAAATTTTACCAACATGTTACATCTCACTAATGTCTTATCACATACTTAATTGATCATCTTATAAAATACTCATCATTAACTAAAGTAACCTTATAAAAGGAATATCAAGTCTCATGATGTAATAGCCATTAACAGAAGTTGTTAACATGATGCTTTTTTTGGTAGATTTACATTATTACCATTGTTCATTTATGAGGGCCTACTAGTAATAGTTTTAATGATGTAATTTTCCAATGCCATGCAAGGTAGAAATATCATCAAGATAAAATAATAGGAAACAACATAAATAAACACTGATATACCCTAGAAACCCCAAAAGGAAAAGCTAGCAAACATTTATTTTATTAAACATTTCATGAGGATGTTCAGCCCTCACTCAATGGAAACAAGGGATTACATCCCTCGTCCATTGTTGAAATTTTACAAACAAATGTAATATTTAATTCAAGCATGATTAAATAGAGGCCAAGACATTAAACATGATGTCAGGATTCTCAACAACTTTACCCCACATTTCTTTGAGCACAATGTCTTCGTGGCATGGTTTTTTTTTTTTTGTGGTAAATTACCCCTTGTAAACTTTCTTTGATGATCTTCCACTCTGCATATAATAATAATTATTGTTGAGAGTTTATATTAGCGATTAAAGGTCTTAGTATTTAATTGTCAACCTAGAACCATCAACACGAATTGTACTATGCTTTTGAATCAGCTTATGATCAGAGCATATATAGACTCCTTGACAATGGTCGCTTAAGTACAGAATGATAAACAAACTTCTATCAATTAGTACTCATTTTGTTTGTAGGAAAAGAATTGTGAACAAGGGTAAAAGGAAATCAATTCACTTAGTTTACCAAACAATATCACTCTACTTTTAAGTAGCTCCTCACCCAAACCTTAATGAAATTGGAATAATGGACATGAATTTCACACTTTGAATTAATCGTAGAATGAAAACCTAATTGTCTCACTATTTACTTCAATCCTAGAAACAATCATAAATCTACCCGGCGTCACATAATACCTTTTAAATGAAACTATTCTACTTGACTCAATCACACCTTGTTCATATAACTCGTATTGATATAAAGAGATCACATACCCTAATTAACATTTCTCAGCCTTGAATATCACTGTGAATTTCTCAATGAAAATGAAATAACTTTGCTTAATTAAAATCACACTATTAACTAATGGCCTTGGATCACACTGTTAAACTAATTTAGCTTATGAATATTGGAAAACAAATACACACACAACGACCATAATTTGATCTTAAATGCACAATCTAGAATAGAATCACATTGCTTTAAGAACACCCAATTTTCAATGTAAACACAACCCTATCCTTCACCAAACATGATTCTGATTAGTATGAAACTATAATTTCATTCATCAAACAGATCACAAGTTAACTATTTGATGCATTCAAGAAGAAATTCATTCAAAATCCTCAACATGTCCTATGAAATAGTGCGTGCAATTGTTATAATTCAAGCCATGTTCTGATGAAAGAATAGTTTGATGGTAATTAATGAACTCAACATTTTATGAGGAACAGAGCATAGCTCTGTGTTAAAGATTTACGCACAATCTATATGAAAAAGGGAAGTCTATGCACTCATAATTCTTCATTGTGTTATCTATCAATGAATGCGAGTATGTAATGATTATGATCAATCTAAAATCAAATCGAATATCTCACACATTTGCACAAAAACCTTAGTGAATTCACACAATAACATGATAGAAAATGAATGTAATGAGCTATCCCACAACAATACACCTATGAAGTAACAATGAAGCTTGTTACTAGATGATGATGGGCCCTGCCACACTTGGGTAAGCTTAAAATGACTCGCAGTAAAAGAAATATTTAAAACATTCAAATTAAGGACTTACAATAAACCATAACTTGAAACAATTTGGCTCAAATAATAGCCATGGTATTAATCGAAATAGAGTCTTCAGTTACAAATAATGTTGTCTAAACAGTAACTTGATAAGTTAGTAACTTGGACCAATAACTAGTTCTAATCAATTATAATACTGCCCTTTTATAGGTAATGATTCATATTCAGAATGGAAATAAACCCATACATGACAAACTTAGAGAATTTTCCAAATCAAACTTGAGATTCGATTGCTTGAACGATTTTTCTCTCCTTGGCATAATGGGTTCCAACAAATTCCAACATTAACATATTCATGTTTCGATGAGGATATGGAGAATCTTTGCTGTGGAAAACATCGAGCTTAGACTTGGTCAAAATCTTCAGCTATGGTGCTCAATCCTCTAGGAGTAATAAGTCGTGAAAAGAGTCTACTAGGCCTCCATGATTTTGTGTATAGATCATAGACTGAGTTTTTGAGTATATAAATGACAAAGCAAGATTGTTGACAAGAATTCGCTCCATCTTTAGCTGACATGTCCATACAGCTACAAATATTCAAACTTAACCCATAATGATTAGTTAGCTTATTAGGAATATAACTCAAACTTACTAAAACTTAACCAAAAATAGCAAAATGACACTAATGTAATGCATTTACCTCATGTTAGGGTTTTAGTAGGGTTTAGGATAGTGATGGTGATGGAAAGGTAAGTGAAGGGGTACTTCCTTTAACAAAAGTGGGAAAAGATGGAGGTGATAAGTGGTAAAATTTGGGGAAAAATGAGGCACCAACATCCCCCCATGCTGATTTGGATGCATTTCCTCATGCATCTGCTACAATCCACCAAAACTAAGAGGCTGCAAAAAAAAAAGAAGGAACCATGGTCAAAGACTAGCAATCTTGACCAGAACTTCTATTCCATGCTTAACTGGAGTAGAACACTTATTAAACTGTAGAGCTAGTCCTTGTGCACTTAACTTATTAGTGGGCCTAAACCTAAAGGCCTTCCTAAGCAATAATTGTTTATTTTCCCTCTTCAAGTCATCATTATGGGCAAACAATTGAAGATTAGTGTCCCTAACCTAATTATTGACTTCCCTTACATAATGGAACAAGACCTTGTATTTATTGGTTTGTTCATGGATCTTACCAATTTTATTTTGTGGCTTGACTAGTTGGATCTTAAGGTTCTCATCCTCATCAAGAGTTGGAGTCTTTGTAGGTGTTATTGATTGCTGAGAGGCACTACCTCCAGGAGCCTTACTGATTCTTTTCCTTGGTGAAGAAACATTCTAGTTTTCTTTAGTAACACTTCTACTTAACAAAGGCCGAACAGGGGACAATGTTTTCAGGTCATGTGAAATATCCATGGGGATTTCCACTTCAGACGTGGGCATAGGTGCTTTTTCAGAGGACAATTCTAACTTAGCATCGGAATTAGGAAATGATGGAATATCAACATGTTTAGAACTTGCAACCTTGGACATGGGATGCTTATTTCTAGTCATACTGTAGGTTCTAGGACTACCTTGAGTAGAGGTCTCCACAATGGGAATTGAGGGCTTGTGGGTAGGAAAGAGAATTCTCTTGCACTTTTGTTTTGGCTTGCTGTGTCATGAGATTTGGGGGCCTTCGGCTGGGGTTCTACACCTTTTTCTTCCACCATAGGGCTCGACTCAGGTGAGTCTATCTCATCCCTATTCCTTTTACCTTTTTTCTTCTTGCCTACTTGGTTCTTTAAAGAAATATCAACTTCATCATGTTTTGAAGAAGGGCCTGCTTCCTGAGGGGTTTCATAGGGGTGGTAGAATCAGTAGGAGAGGTAGGGGTTACTTAGAAGTTAGGCACGACGGTTGCGTTCTTCTATCTCAGGAATCAACCCACTAATCGTTGTCACCCTTTAACCTAAGTTTCTTCCAAAGGAAGTTCTCCACCAAGAAATCCTCCCTTAATTTCTTATGCCTTCCAAGTTTAGCAACCACTATAATATTGATGAGACTATGATGATACAATGCCATTTCAGGCTTTCTACTTTCAGATTGTACACATATGGCCATATTGTGTAAGCTCAACCCCAGGAAATGTGGAATGTTTACTTGGCTATCTTAAGTGAAATAGGTCAACAAACAAATATGGTAAATAAATACAACCACATACCTCCCTTCACATGTAAGGAAGCACTACAACATGGTGATCAAAGGGTGCCACTTCTCTTCTATAGAGCTCCACAATACACCTTTTTCCCAACTGAGTCATCAGTATGCTTTCTTCAAGAACATGGTGCCATTTGGAATATTTAGCTGCCCACATTTGAAGAATGATTCACCCTTCAAGGGAAACCGTATAGCTCTACTCAATGATTCTTCAGTGACTTTGAAATTTAAATTCCCAATCTTGACGTGTTCCCCATCGAAGTTTTAGTTAAATGACTCAGAAACCTTATCGTTATAGCCCTAATTTTTTTGTAAAAATGTCACCCATCCTTGCTCCTCCATAACTCTTTTGCATTGTTGATATGTGAGATTGCACCATGATTTAGTTACAAATGCACCCTTGCAATACTAAAACAAAATTTGCTTCTTTGTTAATCAACTATTCCTCGGCCTTTGTTTAAATTACTCCTAACATCTCAAAACTCAGCCAAATTACAACATGGAGTCTGTCATTAAAAATTAAGGAAAGCATGGGATTTGAAATGTAATCATAGCAATGGCCAATATGTAAACAATGTGGAGTGATGGTGTTAAGGTCGACTGAAATTTTGCACAAGCTATCATGATTGATCAGAGATACTATGAGGTGGTAGTGGGGAGAGGATGAAGGAGTATATGATTATACAAGATGGAAGGGAATATAGGAAGGGAATATAAGATTAAATGATTATAGGAATATAGTAGGAAGGGAGGATGACAGTAGGAAAGGAAGATGGGGTTATGATCATAATTTAAGAGGAGGGATAGTTAGAGGTGCATAACATATATCATACATTTCAACTACTCATGATCAAATTCAAGCAACTTTAATCACATACTTGAGCCAACTTATAATGATATAGGGTAATAATTTTATGGATATCACCCAACTCTGTAATAGAAACAAGGTACTGAATAGAAAATAATGCTGAAAGGAATGACACTTAGGCTGCAAGTGTTCTTTGAAAACACTGTTTTGGAAATGTAATTTTAATGGAAGAACTTAATTTTACACAGTTAAGTACATAAGTAGAGTACAAAACCTATAAATTTCTCTTTGCATAGTGCCATATAGATTACTGAGTTGTAGAGATGACCATCCTTGGCTGAGAAATGGACACTGGCTAATGCAAATGAAACATAACACCAAACATGCTCTCAAAAAAATGTTGCTCTCATAATACATCCATAATAGCATACTGTAATTTTACACAATATGGTATAGAAAGCTACTAAGTACAAAGTGTAGAATATAGAATCTGGAAATTTCTTTGCTAAATGCCATGTAATATTTTGATTGTTGCCTTTTAGAAGATAAGTAAAAACCTATTTATCACCCCATGGATTTTAACCAGGCCTGGGATGATGACTGCCTAAGGCATTTCTTATTTAGAGAGATTGGAATGGTAGGAAAAAAGGCTCTAGGGGGGTTAATTTTCTGTAGTTATTCTATTGAGTCTGGAAAATAATAATTTTATACTCAATAGATCCCTAACTACTACTATATTATTTTAACAAGCCTAAAGTAGCCACTATTCGAGGTTGTCATATTTAGAGAGTATGAACCACCCAAAGAAGACTCCAAGGGACTTCTTTTCCATAAATATTTCCTTAAGGCCGGAAAAGAATAAATCTGTACTCAAGGAATCCCTAGGCTACCACTGTTCCATGTAGTTTTTACGAGCCTGGATTAGTTAATGCGCGAGAGTTTGAATTTTTGAGAGTCTGAAAACGTCCAAAGAAGACTCCAAAAAGACTCCTTTTCCATAATTAATCTTTCAAGTCTAGTTAAAGGAATAAACCTACCCAAGATAGATTTCTCCTTTATTCTACATGGGATGTGGGGAGAAACACGTATAGATATAGAAATGGCAGCCCACTAATTATTCTATATGTATATATATACATAAATAAAAGAAATCAACCAGATGAACTAACAAGAGGCTGCTCATTTTCATGGACTAGCCCCATCTTTGGATCTCTTCTTACCTCCCGCAGAAATTATTGTCGGGAGAGTGGTTGGTGATAAATATTGAGTCGATGGCAATTTAATACAAAAGAGGTCTAAATTTCATCAATAGTTTTAATGTGAACTGATTCGTTGTCGAAAAACTCATCCACCTCATAGGGATCTGACCACCTAGTGGAGAATTTTCCTTTAAACTGTTTGAACTTATTATCATAAAGAAAGGCCCTATCTCCCAGATGGAAAATATTCTTCTTAATAAACTTATCATGCCAATGTGATCTATGATATTGCACCAACATGGTTCGATGGAATGCATCTTGTCTAATCTCGTCTATCTCATTTAACTGCATTAACCTTTGTTCTTGGGCTTCATAAAGTTTCATCCTAAGTTGAGTAGCAGTCTAAAATTTTTTCACTTGAAACTCAATAGGAAGCAACAATTATTTACCATAAACTAAATTGTACGAGGTGTTCCCTGTTACATTCCTCCAAGTTATGTGGTAAGCCCATAATGCTTCCAACAACTTGTTAGTCCAATCCCTATGATGTAACTAAATGGTCTTGGTTAACATGGATTCTAACATTCTGTTTATGGACTCCACCTACCTATTGGCTTGGGGTGGTATGGAGTAGATTTCTTATGTTTGATTCAGTACTATTCAATGATAGCCTTGACCAATTTCAATGTGAACTATGTGCCCTGGTCAGTAACAATCTCCCAGGGTACTCCAAATCTAGTGAAAATGTCTCCAAAAAGGAATTCCACTACTTCCTTCTTGTTTGCAACATACAAAGCTTTAGCTTCCACCCACTTCATAACATATTCGATGGAAACTAAAATATACTTTTTCTTCTTTGACATGGGGGACATAGGTCCGATGAAATATAATGCCCATTCCATGACATGCTCCATTGATATTTGTGTCTGAAGGGGCATCTCATCTGAAGGAACTGGCATCCCCATCCTCTGACAAGTGTCACAACTCGATACAAACTTTTTGGCATCTTTGAAAAGTGAAGGCTAATAATACCTAGTACCAAGGAATTTGTATGTGGTTCTTTTTTTTGCAAATTACCCCCCCAAAGGATCACTGTGGCAGGTCTTCGACACCTCAAATATCTCATTTTCTCACACACATCTCCTCATGATCAAGTCGGATCTGGTGTAGAACAAGTATCCATCGATGTAGAAGTAGTTGGCACTACGCTATATAATGTTATGTTTTTCCCTGGTAGACATATTTTGAGGCAACTTCCTTGACACCAGGTAGTTGGTAGCATCTGCAAACTAGAGAGTAATGGTAGATATAGCAAACAATTCTTCATCCAGGAAATCATCTGGGGCTGGGTTTGGTACATTTCTCTGCATGACATTCATTCGAGACAAGAATTTAGCTGCCAAATTATCTCTTCCAGGCCTATCAATCATAGTTATATTAAATTCTTGCAAGAGCAGCAACCATCTAGTGATAGGTTTGTTCATCAAAAACCTAATGGCAGAATGATCAGTATGGAAAAAAGTCTCATAGCCAGTTATGTAATGTCTAAATTTTCTAATGGAATGAACATATGATAACAATTCCTTTTCAGTAATTGTATAGTTTAGTTTGGTAGGGGAAAGATTCTTGCTAACTAAATAAATATAATAAGGAGAGTGATCTTCCCTTTTCCCTAAAACTACTCCAAGTGCGGTATCTAAAGCATTGGTGCAAATGTGGAATGGAAAGGACCAATTTAGTCCCATCAATACTAGAGCAGTGGACAACCTGTCCTTTAATATCTGAAAAGCATGTTGACCATCATCATTCCAAACAAAATCAACGTCCTTAGTTAAAAATTTAAATAAAGGTGCTGCAATTCTTGCAAAAATTTTAATCAATCGATGATAGTAACCTGCATGTCCCAGAAACTTCTTACCTCTTTTTGTGAACTAGGAATTGAAATATGCGAGATTACCTCAATCTTGGCTAGATCGACTTTGATTCCTTTAAATGAAACATGATGGCCCAAGACTATTCCATTAATTTGCACCATTTTACATTTACTACTGATAAGGGCTAGATTGGCTTCTTAACATCGAATTAATAGATTTTCTAGATTTTCCATATAGACTTCCACACAGTCATGGATCAAGTCAGAAAAAATGGCTAAGATAGCTCGCTGAAAGGTAGCTTGGGAATTACAAAGGCCAAAAGGTAGAACTCGATAGGAATAGGTACCCTAAGGGCAAGTGAAATTGGTTTTCTCTTGGTCTTCCTCAACAATTTGAATCTAGTTATACCTGATGTACCCATCTAGAAAAGAGAAATACTTCTTACCAGAAAGTGTGTCAAGTACCTGATGGATGAATGTAGTGGAAAGTAATCTCATAGGATGGAATTGTTTAAATCATTGCAATCAACACATATGCACCATTTACCATTCTTCTTCATAACCACCACCAAAGGTGACACCCATCTGCTATTTGAAATAGGATAGATAAAATCTATCACCAATAACTTCTGCAACTCATCTTTTACAATTTCTTTCAAGGCTAGGATCATGCGTCTTTATGGCTGCCAAATTGGTCTCATTTCCTTATTGGTGTAGATGTGGTGGATCCATGTATCTAGGTGTATGACTTTCATGTCCAAATAGTCGCAGGCAAAAGCTCTGGATTGTTCTTGAACCATGCTGAACAATTTCCACTTATGTTCTTCATTTAGTTCACTGCCAATGTACAAAAAATTTCCTTCATTGATTTCAACTAGTTCAGTAGTGAGTTATTGTTGTCCTCTATTACCGTGAATGATTAAAATATAGCTGGATGAGAAGCTTCCTGAAACTCATTAGTAAAAACATGATGGTAATCGTTAAAAGAAATAGGATAATCAATATAAGAAAGAACAGATTAAAATTGCTACAAAATATGATCTTCCAATTGTTCCTGGAGTCCTCTATATTTTTCTAATGATAATAAAGGAAACATACAATCCTCATCTCCATAAGAACTCTCTAGCTGTAAGGGTACTTCAGTATCAGTTTGAGCAAGGGAAAAATTGACAAGGTTTGATTATATGAATCATTGGAAATGACCATTTCCTCTCTTCGGCACCCTATCACAGCATCTACAGTATCTAACCAAGAGCGTCCTAGGACTACAGGGTGTCCTAGTTTTTTAGGAGAAATGACAATGAAATTGATGGGATATTGCAAGGAAGAAATTGTGACTACTATGTCTTCTAGGGTTCCCATGGGCTTAATAATGGATTTAGCTACCAGTTTTAAAATAATAGGGGTAGGTTTGATTCCTTGCAATTGTAAATATGTCATAGTTTCGAAAGTCATAGCGTAAATTGTTGCTCCTAAGTCTACAGGGGTGTTTGGTAGAAGTATTCCATTGATTTTGATGGTTACTATGGGATTTCCTGGGTCACTATATTTTAATGATAAGTTTGAGATCATCGTAGACATTTCACTCATGACTTTTACCCTTTTATTCTTGTGTCCTTTCCTTCCCAGTTTCTTAATATATAGGTCTTTAATGATTTTAGTGTAGATAGGAATGTCCCTAATGGATTGTAATAACAAAATTTTAATACAAACATTCCTTAATTATGATTCTAAATCATTTCATTTGGAATTACTTCCTTCTTAACAAATAATCTTTTCGAGCAAGAAGGTTCATTTGATTCTTCTTTTTGTTTTTGTTCTTCTTATTGAATGTGATTTTTAGTTTGTTCTTGAGAGGCCTCTTCCTGAATAATGACAACTGATTTTTCCTTATTGACTGTTTTCCCATATCATAGTTGAATTTCATTTATTGGGACAACAGTGATCATATAGGTAGTAAAAGGTTGTACTTCTATATTTTGTATAGGCTGAGGTTGTTTATTGTGGTTGGCATTAGCTATGGGTTGCATAGGCAACAAAGTAGGACGAGGCAAGTTCAATGTTGGTGATGCCTGTGATGATGATGGGTTAGATGGTGTAGGTAAAAGTTGGTGGGAAGGAGGAAGAGGCAGCGGTGGTCATTGATAATGATTTGGGTTGTACCCCTGTTGATAAGGTTGAATGTTCATATTCTAGGATGTACTAGGCATGTTTGAGTATGGAGGATAGGATTGGTTTTGGGGCTGAAAAGTATTTCCATAAGGATTTCCCCTCCAACACCGATTCCAAGGAGTGTTTTGTGGTTGGGGATTAAACCAAGGACGATAATATGGATGGAAATTCCAAGACTGGTTTTGACCATAGGCTTGAAAAATAAGATCTTGAAACATGTTTTGATTTTGGCTTCTCCAAGAGGGTTTCCCATTTGTTTGTGGAAATTCATCTGTTTCATCATTACCCTTATAGATAACTTGTAAAGTGGGAAGAGATGGACACCTCTCAGTTGCATGTTCTAAAGCACAAATCCCACAAACCTTAATAACATTAATGGGACACTCCATCTCAGCATTTGTATTTCTGCATTTAGGACAAAATATTTCCATAGTAGCCCTTTCATCTTCTTGATTCTTTTTTAGTTTTATTGTGCCAGGATGATTGCCAATAGTGTTTAGAATATCTGTTTTGAAGTTTTCCAATAAGTTTCCTAATTCCACTCTAGTGATGACATTAGGTATAATTTTCTAATTTCTTGACACATAATCTCGGGAATTTTCATGGAGCGTCTTGCCTACTCTAGCCTGACTTTGTGAGTAAGTACAACATAGTTCATCCACTTCAGCAAATGGATTCATATAAACATCCCCACCACTTAGAAGATTTAGGGTTTCGATACATTCATCCCTCAGCCCCTTTAAAAAGACAGTTCTAAAAATCTTCTCATCTAGATGTGCCCCCGATATTTATGGAAATTATAATAGAAATGTTCAAGATATTCTTCTAAGTTCTTGTCTTCTAATTGTTCCATCCTAAGAATATCGTTCACATCCTTTCTTTTGCAAAAATCTTGGGATTCTTGAGAAAAACATATATTATATCATCTGAGGTGTAGATGGTGTGTTCACCTAGGCTCATAAACCATCTAAGGGTTGTATCTTTTAGGGTGGCTGGGAATATATTAAGCTTATGTGCAGTCTCTTAAGAATTATAAATCCTACGTAAAATTTCAAATTCAAATAAGAAGGCATCTGGATCTTCGGAGGACTTACCGTGGAAGAGCGAAAGAGATGCCATTGGTGTGTTTTTCATAGTGATATTCCTGGTTAGATCTAGAATAGGAAACCCAAAAGTGGTTTCTTCCTCTTCCTCTTCCTTTGGTCCTCCCCTTGGTCCTTCATTATTTCCTATGAATAGGTTGTGACGTGGGCCTTCTCCATCCCCTTGATATTCATCATTGTTTCATCCAATTATGTTACAATGTTGACCTTCTCCTTCCCCCTTATTATTTTTGTTCTCTCCTCCCTGGTTGGCCATGTCTACTAAAGGTTCTTGAAGAGATATGTTGATGATTACCCGGTCAACAAGTGGTAATGAAGGATGGTCCTTGATATTAGTCGATTCTAAATTTGTGACTGGCTCTTCAAATACAATTCCTTATGTACTCCAAAAAATAATGTGTTCAACTATTTCCTTGTCTCGATTTAGAATCTCCCTCTTCAAAGCCACTTTCTTGTAAACACTTCCTTCTTCTTGCTTTATCCTTGCATATCGATTAATAGTATTAGTGATTGGTGTTGTTGGACCAAAAGTTGTAGGAAAATTTGGACTAGTAATAAATTTGCCTTGGCTATCCCTACGCCTACTTCTACTTTTACACATAAAGAAAAGGAAATAAAAGTTCGAAGATAAGAAAAGATGATCCAATTTTGGAGAAACCCCACAACAACGGATGTGTGGCTCTTCACTCATGTCTTACTGTACTCTGTTTACCCTCTAACTGCCTGAAATACCCTTGAAAATCTGCAATAATAATCTTACCTGAACCAAAATACAACTCCTCGGAAATGGCGCCAAAATGTTGAGAGTTTTGAATAGCGATTAAACCTCCTTATATTTAATTGTCAACTTGGACTCATAAACATGAGTTTTACTACGCTTTTGATTCAGCTTATGATTAGAGCTTATATAAATTCCTTGAAAATGGTCACTTAAGTACAGAAAGATAAAAAAAACTTCTATCGACTAGCACTCATTTTATTTGCAAACAAATAATTCTGAATAGAGGTAAAAGGAAATAAATTCACTTAATTTACCAAACCATACCACTCTGCTTTTAAGTAACTCCTCACCCAAACCTAAATGAAATTGGAATACTGGACATGAATTGCACACTTTGAACTAATGCTAGAATGAAAACCTAATTGTCTAATTGTTTACTTCAATCCTAGAAACAATCATAAATCTACCCAGATTCACACAATGCATTTTAAATGAAATTATTCTACTTGAATCAATCACACCTTATTCAGATAACTCGTACTGATAGAAAGAGATCACACACCCTAATTAACATTTCTCAACCTTGACTATCACTGTGAATTTTGCAATGAAAATGAAATCAGTTTGCTTAATTAAAATCACACTATTAACTAATGGCCTTGGATCACACTATTAAACTACCTTAGCTTATGAATACTGGAAAAAAAGTACACACACATCAACCATAATTTGATCTTAAATGCAAAATCTATAATAGAATCACACTGCTTTAAGCAAACCCAGTTTGCAATGTAAACACAACCATATCCTTCACCAAACACGATTCCGATTAATATCAAACTAAAATTTCATTCATCAAAAAGATCACAAGTTAACTTTTTGATGCATTCAAGAATAAATTCATTCAAAATCCTCAACATTTCCTATGAAATAGTGTGTGAAAATGTTATAATTCAAACCATATTCTGATCAAATAATACTTTGATGGTAATTAAAATGAACTCAGCTTTTTATGAGGAAGAGTGCATAGCTCTGTGTTGAAGATTTACACACAGTCTATATGAAAAACGGCAGTTTATGCACTAAGAATTACTGATCATGTTATATATCAATGAATGCGAGGTTGTAATGATTATGATCAATCCAAAATCAAATTGAATATCTCACACACTTTCACAAGTAACCTTAGCGAATTCACACAATAACTAAATAGAAAATGAATTTAATGAGCTATCACACAATGATACACCTAAAAACTAATAGTGATGTTTGTTCCTAGATGATGGTGGGCCTTGCCACACCTGGGTAAGCTTTAAACAACTCACGGTAAAAGAAAGATTTAAAACATTCAAATTAAGGACTCATAATAAACCATAACTCGGAACGATTTGGCTCAAAGCATAGCCATGGTATTAACTAGAATAGAGTATTCAATACAAATAATGATGTTAGAACAGTAACTTGATAACTTAACAACTTGCAACAATAACTAGTTATAATTCATTACAGTACTGGCCTTTATAGGCAATGATTCATATTCAGAATGGCAATAAACCCATACATGCAAAACTCAATGAATTTACTAAATGAAACTTGAGATCTAATTGCTTGAACGATTTCACTCTCCTTGGCACAACGGGTTCCAATGAATGGTAAAATTAGCATGGTCCTATTTCGATGAGGATATGGAGAATATTCGTAGTGGAAAACATTGAGCTCGGGCTCGGTAATTTTTTTTGGCTATGGTGTTTGATCCTCTAGAAGTGTGAAGTCATGGAAAGAGTCTACTAGGCCTTCATGATTTTGAGTATAGATCATAGACTGAGTTGTTAAGTACAAAAATGATAAAGAAAGATTGTTGATAAGAATTCCCTCCATATTTATCTTACCTGTCCATATTGTTGCAAATATTCACACTTAACCCATAATGATTAGTTAGCTTATTAGGAATATAACTCAAACTTACTCAAACTTAACAAAAATAGAAAAATGAAACTAATGTAATGCATTTACCTCATGATAGGGTTTTAGCAGGGCTTAGGACAGTGATGGTGATGGAAATGTAGGTGAAGGGGTACTTCCTTTGACAAAAGTGGGAAAAAATGGAGGTGATAAGTGGTGAAATTGGGGAGAAAACAAGGCATGAACAATTATACATATTGACCTCATCACCTGCAATATTAGTTATAACGCATCTTATGATCACCACAAAAGAGGTTAGTTTAGAACTATCACTCCATTCTTTGTGAAATTCATTACCCTTTCCCACCACACTATTGTCAGTAAGCCTTAACATCATGACTATCGAAACCGAAAATATTGATAATTTTTTCATTCCATATTCAATCTATGTAAATTCAAATTTGTATGTTAGAACCATTAATAATCACACATTATACCTCTTTTCAAGAAAACACTTTCTTGCACATGTAAAAGTAAAGGTCATCTCCATAATTAAAATCTTAGTTTTACATGCATAATTGTAACAAACCGGGGTTAAAAGTTCATATAATAAAATTTAATAAAGGAAAAATAAGGCCAGGGTCATGGGGCACTGTTGACGATGTTGGACCCTCCAACATGTCTAGGTATCTCCCTGGCAAGAAGTCCCAACTAGACTTCAGACCATTTGGTGTAGGAGTCCCAACAGTGGGTTGTACATTTTCACCTTGACTGCAGTTGCGTGTAGAGGCAAGTAGGATGTCCTTGTGGGTAGTAAGGGTGTGACTAGCGGATCAAGTCAAGGAAGGTGCATGAAGGTTTCTAACACATGGAATGGGGAATAAGTGTGCCCCTTGGAAACTTGTGGAAACATGCGGCTTGGAAGGGAACACTCGAGTAAAGATACATAACAAGATGGAAGGAAAGTGAACCAATGATCCAAAGTGATGCTTAAACCAACAACACATCTCAATAAGATTCATACAAACATATATATAAGAGTCCATATATACATGCATAAGCAAAGAGTTACATATATCATTACAGTAACTAGGAGAGCTGAAATACAATAACAACATATGCATGAAACATGTTGGCTATATTATATTAAGAAAGTGAAAGTAACTATTGAAATATGGCAATAAGAATATTCCAATTTAATTTGTCCTTGAATTAAAGTGTAAGTTAAAATCGAATTTAGTCTTAACAACTAATTGGAAATAATTAATTAATTCATTTTGAATTAATTAGTTGGAGAAATTCAAGTTAGAAAGTCTTTCTGAAGTCATGCAAGAGTTATCCCTTAAATTAAGGAGATAAGATTGAGTTATATTTGAGTTGTAATTGTTAACTCAGTTTACTGAGTTAAGTTTTCTGAACTCAACTGGGTCTTTCTCAGAATAGACATGCATAATTGTTAACTCAGTTTATTGCATGTCTATTCTGAGAAAGACCCAGTTGAGATTAAAGTCAAGGACAATGTACTATCAACAACATGTGTTTTCTTATAAATAAAAATCATGCATGTGTTAGGAAATTATATATTACAGAGCAATGGAACACATATAATATTGCAGAAATATAAACACAGAAAACACATAAAATAGGAGAGACACAAATATACGTGGTTCACCTAGCTTGGGCTACATCCATAGAGAAACAACCAGTCCTTATTTTATTATATTATCCAACAAACTAAAGAGATACAACCTACAGTAGATCCAATGTAACATTCTCTTCGCTCTCAATCTCCTCTCTCTTCCTCACTCAGAATACAGATCTACATAGACGCAATACAATTCCCTCATATAGTGAGGGATTGCCTTCTAGGGAAAAATCCCTAAATTAAACATAACTTCTACCATCAAATCATCTGCCTAATGAACGAACCAAATTGACTAGAAATTACTAGATTTTTACAAGGAAATTTTACGTCTATTTTTAGCTTCAGGGGCGCTGCCCCCGAACCCTCGCAGGGGGGATAAATCCTCCCCGCACCCCCCCACGTGGAGGGGTGTACAATATTCCTGGGGTATACATCTGACTAAAACCTTTGAATATAGAAGATAATCAGGCTCCTCACCTAAAAATTTCCTACTTGGAGACTAATTATAACATCTCCACTGCTGCTTCATTTCTAGACAATGGCTCCACTTTGGACCTGGTTGTTTCTCATCTTCTTCATCATACTTGAAAACTAACTGAAACTGAGCATATTCTCAGTTTCTCTCTACTTACAAATTTTGTTAACATATCTGTAGGATTTTGGCTAGTGTGTATCTTTTCCAACTTCAATTGTCCATCTTCCAATGTTGACCTTATGAAATGGTACTTGAGTTGTATATGCCTAGTCTTGGAATGAAATTCAGAGTTCTTTGCAAGATGTATGGCACTCTGGTTGTCACTATATAACCTGCCCAACTCTTTCTTCTTACCCAATTCATCCAAAAACCTTTGTAACCAAATCATTTCTTTACTAGCCTCTGTAGTAGCAACATACTCTGCTTCTATTGTTGAAACTGCAACAACACTTTGGATTTTTGAAACCCAACTGGCAGTTGTTCCACCTACACTAAACACATATCTGTAGTGCTCCTCTATTTATCTCTGTCACCTACCATATTTGCATCAACATATCCTTGTAGAGCAATGTTTGAACCACCAAAGCATAATTCTTGATTTGTGATACCTCTTAGATACCCGAGAATCCACTTTCCCCGCCATCCAATGTTCTTTTCCTGGACTGTTCATATACCTGCTTACAACTCCCACTGCATGTGCAGTATCAGGCCTTGTGTAGACCATTGCATACATTAAGCTTCCAACTGTTGATGCATGTGGAACTTTAGACATATGAGCCATTTCTTCCTGAGTCTCGGGACACGCCTCTTTACTTAATTTGAAATGGCTAGCCAAAGGTATACCAACCGGTTTTGCATTCTACATATTAAACCTTTTCAACACCTTTTCCATGTACTCACTTTGATACAATGTTAATTTGTGATTCTTCCTATCTCTAGTTATTCTCATACCAAGGATTTGTTTTGCAACACCCAAATCCTTCATTGCAAATGAGTTTGCCAATTTCCTTTTAAGCACATTTATTTCCTGCATGTTAGAACCTACAACAAGCATGTCATCCACATACAATAGAAATATAATATAGCTGCCATCATTTTGCCTTTTGAGATAAACACAATGGTCAAAGTGACATCTAGTATGACCTTGTTCAGACATAAACCTATCAAATTTTAGATACCATTGCCTTAGAGCTTGTTTTAAGCCATAAAAGTTCTTCTTCAACCTACACACTAGTTTCTCCTTCCCTTTTACCTCATATCCTTGTGGCTGCTGCATATATATATCTTCCTCCAAATCCACATGGAGAAATGTTGTCTTTACATCTAATTGCTCAAGATGCAAATCTTCAGCTGCTACTAGACTTAGAATAGTTTCGATTGAAGTCTATACCCTTTTTCTGTGCAAACCCTTTCACCAAAAGTCTATCTTTATAACTTTTTCTACTTCCATCTTCTTCCTTCAACTTTTAAACCCATTATTCTACAATGATGTTTTACCTATAGGTAACCTGACTAAGTCCCAAGTCTGGTTATGTGCTGAGGAGTCCATCTCTTCTTTCATGGCTTTCTCCCACTTCTTCCTAGTTTCTACTTGCATTGCTTCTTCATAACATTCGAGTTCACCAGAATTAGTAAACAATACATAATATCATGAATGAGAGTATCAGTCAGGGGGTCTACTCATCCTAGTAGATCTTCTAACATCACTTTCAGGTGTTTGAAGTGCTTGTTATTGTTGTGGTTGTTGTTCTGGCTATTGATCATTATGATTTTCAGGCACCATCACTTTTTTTGTGATCTCGTCAAGCACTATGAATTCTATGTTTCCTTTTTCCTGTTTCTTTTTCTGCAACTAATCCTTATACAAAACCTTTTAATTGAATATGACATCTCTGCTCCTAATGGTTTTATGTTTTTCATAATCATAAAAGAGATAACCAAAATCATTAACACCATATCCAATAAAGGTACATTTATTTGATTTTGCCTCAAGCTTTGTTCTATTTTCTTTATTAATGTGGACAAAGCTTCACAACCAAAATTCTTTAAAAAAGAGTAGTTTACCTTTTTACCTGTCCATGCCTCCTCTGGAATACCACCATCCGAGGAACTTGAAGGCCCTCTGTTTATTAGATAAACAACAGTACCTACAACATCTGCCCAAAATTGTAAAGGAAATATTGCATGCAATCTCATGCACCTTGCACACTCCATGATTGTCTTGTTCATCCTTTCTGACATGCCATTTTCTTGTGGTGTTCTTGGAACTATCTTATCTCTACGAATTCCATTATCTGAATAGTACCTATCAAACTCTTTGCTGCAATATTCACCTCCATTATCTGATCTGAGACACTTCAACCTTTTTCTTGTCTCATTTTCAACCAAAGATTTCCATTTCTTGAAA
>APFE031239831.1:465151-550986 GCA_000404065.3 Pinus taeda | reverse complement strand
AGGATACAATGGCTCAAGGAAGGAGAACAGAATACCAAGTTTTTTCACAGATCGGCACTGGACTATAGAGGGGTTAACAAGATCCTCAGTCTCAAAAATGAACAGGGGGATTGCATTGAGAATCATAAAGGAATCTCTACCTTGCTCATGGAGCATTTCAACAACATCGCTCAGGAACCAGAGATAGACAGAACTGAAGCCATTGAGAACCTCATCAAATCAATTCCCAAATCTATTTCTAATGAGCAAAACCAAGCGTTAACCAGAGAAATCTCATTAGAAGAAGTGGAGGAAGTGGTAAAGGACATGCCCAATGACAAAGCACCTGGCCCTGATGGCTTCACCATAAATTTTTACAAGGCTTGCTGGGAGATTGTTAAAATGGAAGTTTGGGAGGTGGTGGAGGACTCTCGGCGTTCGGCCTCGATTCTAAAATCTCTAAACTCTACTTTCCTAGCTCTAATCCCCAAAGAAGAGGAAGCCACTACCCCTGCTAAATTCTGTCCCATTGCTCTATGTAACGTCCTGTACAAGATCATCTCTAAGGTCATAGAAAATAAATTGAAGCCCATTCTTTCAAGCCTCATCTCAGAAGAAAAATCTGGCTATGTTGAAGGGAGACAAATCTTGGACAATATCTTGTTGGCACAGGAGATGGTTCATACTCTGCAATCTAGAAAAGTAGCAGGCATGATGATGCAACTTGACCTGTCGAAGGCTTATGACAAAGTAAACTGGAATTACCTGGAAGCTATCCTGACAGCCTTCGGGTTTGCAAATCAATGGATCAAATGGATTCTGACCCTAATCAAATCGACCAGATTTTCCATACTGGTCAATGGGGCCCCTGCCAACCAATTTACTCCCTCTCGAGGGCTTAGACAAGGAGACCCTCTGTCCCCTTTTCCTTTTGTGATTTTAATGGAAGGTTTAAGCAGGCTCATTCGGAAGGCTAAGGAGGAAGGCAAGATCAAGGGACTGCAACCCCTACCCTCTATTCCAGCCACTACGCATCAACAGTTTGTTGACGATACTATGCTGCATGGATCTCCAACTGTAAAAGAAGCTCAAGGTTATAAGAGCATCCTAAACCTGTTCAGCGAGGCCTCAGATATGGACATAAACATTTCCAAATCAACCATTTTCTTTTTTAATACAAATGTAGTGGTCAGAGGAATCTCTCGCGCATTCTAGGCTTCCGAAGAGGCAATCTGCCTTCAAGGTACCTAGGAGCTCCTCTAACAGATAAAGTGGCAAAAATCTCATTGGGAAAAACTCTTAGATAACCTAAAGAAAAGATGCCAGCACTGGACTCACAGGGCCCTCAATTTTGTTGGAAGGCTAGTGCTTACCAAAGCGGTTCTACAGGCTATCCCGCAATATATGATTTCCATCATCCCGACACCCCAAGGAGTCCTTCAACAAATTAGAGCGATTCAGAGAACGTTCCTATGGACAAGAAATGCAGAGAAAAGGAAGTGGTCTCTAGTTGCTTGGAATAAATTATGCAAACCCAAGCACTTCAGCGGGTTAAACCTTCTAGATCCCTTCACTATCAACAAAGCTTGTGGAGCCAAACTATGGTGGAAATGGATGAAGGAACCTAATTTACCGTGGGCTCGACACTGGAAGGCAAAATATGCTCCTTCACGAAGTATCCAGGAATTAATCAGAATGCAAGAGAGTCCTGAGGGCTTTCCAATTTGGAATCTAGCAAGGAATAATAGGGATATTATTCAGGAGAATAGCTTCTGGGAAATCCGCAATGGCGAAACAGCGTTCTTTTGGGAGGATGCGTGGCAACAACTTCCCAAATTGGAAAGACCAGAATTCGCAGAATTACAAAGGAAGTTGCAAGAACAGGGGAGGGTAACGGTTCACCACTACTGGTCGCAAGATAACAGAGACACAGAATGGAGGAGCTGGGCAAGAAGCGAAATAGAGAACATAGGGGAAGGGAATATGAATGCCAGCAACCTGAACATTATGTTAGATAAAAGGAAAATTAGGAAGGCAGAGGACAGTGATAAGCTAAGATGGGGACAACAAGGAGGGGGTAATTTCACACTCAAAGAGGCTTGAATATGCATCGAAGAGGCAAAACAATTGGAAAAGGTAGCTTGGAGCAATAAGGTTTGGGATTCCCAAAGCTGACCGAAAATTAGAACCTTCCTCTAGCTGCTAATGCAAAGGAAGACGCTAACGTGGGAAAATCTCCGGAAGAAAGGTTTCAATGGCCCTTCAAAATGTCCGCTCTGCAACAGGGAAGAGGAGACCATGAACCATCTCTTCAACACTTGCGACTCAGCCGACACTCTGTGGAATTGGGCCGAAAACGTCATGAAGCAAACGAACAGAACCAGAGATTCTATCCAGGAGACCATCGAGAAATGGAGAGGTAATTTCTCGAGCAATCAGAGAGTAAACACAATCTGGAAAATAATACCAAGGTTCATCACCTGGACTCTATGGAAAGAAAGAAATAGAAGGGTATTTCGTGACGAAACAAGAAATATCACCCATTCGTTTGAGACCATCAAGCAAAACATAAAACAACTGGTTATGGTAAAATGCAAAACAGATCAAAACGATAAAGCTACGGGGGATGACTTACGAATTCTGAAAACCTTTGATTTGGACAGAGAGGCTGAAAGTGTGGCGGTAAGTCACCAACAGGAGCTCAGAACCACTCCGAGCATTTGGAAGCGACCTCCACCCGGCTTCCTCAAGCTGAACTTCGATGGAGCTTCGAGAGGCAACCCCGGTCTCGCTGGCATTGGAGGTGTTATCAGGAACAGCGACGGGGAAATTATACATATCTACAGTAGAGCATTAGGAGAAGGAACGAACAATGAAATGGAATTTACAGCAATGGAGCAGGGTCTTAGAATTTTGCGAAGCCTCCGAGCGGGTGCTGCTGTAATAGAGGGGGACTCTCAGCTTGCTATCACAACAGCCAAAAGAATGTATGCTAGGGCAAAGGCGAGTAAGGTTACGCAACACTGGCGATTAGCAAAAGTAACAGGGAGCATAGCAGAACACTTGGGGTGGCTGAAAGGATTAGTCTTTTAGGCAGTACGCCGCAAGGCCAACACCGTAGCAAACCACGTGGCAAATGTCGGCATAGAGAACTCCACCACGATTTGGGACAGCTGTTGGCAGGACGTCAGCTGCCCAGATTTAAAAAAGAATTTCACCCTGCTCTCGAGGCAAGATTTAATGAATGAGAGATAGGTTCGGGCGAGCGAGGTTTTTCACGAGCATAACGGAATGATAATGATAACAGTGGATGCTAAGAAGGGAAGTAAAGGACTGTAGGAGAATGAAGGACAAACTGGACAGGAGCATTCAATGCTCAAGCAGGCGAAGGCAAAACTCAGTGTAACTATGATCACGAAAGGCGATCGCCGCCAGTGCAATTTCGGGCGATGAGACACCTGGAAAAATACGGAGATTATCAGGAAGGGTGATCGCGAAGGCAATCTGAAGGATCATCAATGGAATTCCAACCCATTAACTAGTAATTATGACAACCGGACAAGCCAGCATCAGGGCAGCAGGCGAATTGTTTACGGTTCGTTTAGCAACTCCATCTATTTAAAAATCAACACAGGCTTCAGAATCGTCATCAGTTCTGCTATCGGCAAGCGAACGAGCGGTTCCTGTATCCTCAAAGTGCATAGTGTTCAATTAGGTGCAGGAGGCAGTATGGCGAGTGGAGGAAGTAGGAATGCCGCGGCTAACAGAGAATTGAAAAGGGCTAAAGCTGCTTATGAGACCCATACCTCCCAGAAGGAGAAGCGGAGGATTGAAGTGCTAGAGGCCATAGTGAACGAAGAAGAAAAAAGCCTGGACCAGCAGGAGATGGGTAAGTAAGTGGACTGGGTGCAAGACCCCGGCACGGTCACAACGCGGGCTACGCAATTCGTGAGGACCCAAACTGAAATGTGGAGAATGAAAACAATGCTTGCCAAAGCTATCAACATGCAAGGGGACTATGCCAACTAGGTGCGGCAGGCCCAACAGACACTGGCGGTTACTAACGAGGAACACACGGCCATTCTAGAAGGGTTGGACTTCAAAATTAGTAGCATGGAACAGCAGCTCGACACAGTCTCGAAAAAACTCTCGGTTCTAATCAGTCTGCTGCGGCACACCATCAATTAGGAGCGCCGTGCTGCAGGGGAAACTTCGGAGGGGTTAAAAAACGCTCACCCAAGTGCTCTTCCCTCGCCTTCTCAGGCAGGCCAGGCCAAGGCGTCAGCTGCGCAGGACAACTCCAAGAACTACATCGTTCTAGACACCTACTGATTCTCTGCGATCTGTTTTGTATGCTTTCTGGTGATCTTTTTTCTTGTTGTGCATGTCTAAGGCTTTATGGTTGGTTTTTGAAAGGGGCTACTCTTCTACGGCTCTTTGACCTGTCTGTTGTCGAACAGATGAAGAGTTATTTTTTTAGTTCCCCATTCCTCTGCTGCCCTGCGTGGTATGCTCTGGGGTTCAATGGTTATAGATAGGGATAACGTTAAGTAGAAGAAGGTCTTTTACTGCTCTGGCAGTTTTTTTGTAAACTATGTATTTTCATCTAATATAACAAAGTTGATTTACACAAAAAAAAAGGTAACCTATTTCATTTCTTCCTATGATCCTCTTAACCCAAATTTTATTTTGATTTAATTATCTCAGTTTCTAACATCATTTACCTTTGATGTAAATTTACCTAGTTTTCATTTCTTGATTATATTTATTAATTTATTTTTAATGATTTCAAGGGTGCCAAGTTTGGTCGTGCCCTTCAAGAACTTTCCTTGAAGTTCCAAGGGTGCCACGCCTAATAGTTTATTTGTGATTCCAAGGGTGCCAAGTTTGGTCGTGCTCTTCAAGAACTTCCCTTGAAGTTCCAAGGGTGCCACGCCTAATAGTTTATTTGTGATGCTAAGGGTGCCAAGTTGGTTGTGCCCTTCAAGAAATTCCCTTGAAGTTCCAAGGGTGCCACACCACTTGCCCTTCAAGCATTCAGTGACTACGAGGGGAAAGTATAGGTGCAACATCATAGACCACTATTTTCTCTTATGTTTCCTGCTATAGTGAGATTAATAGTGTCGGGGATGAAGGAATCTGCCTTGATGCATGCCCCCCAGTAAAATCATCATGAGCGACCCAACTTTGGGACCTGCCCTCATGACATCGTGATCTTCAAGGCGAAGGTGTTTCCACCTTTCCAACCCAAGTCACAGAGGGAGTGCTAGTGGGTGAGATCAGGGACACTGTCCCACCCCTCCCATGTAGTTCCATCCACTTGTACAACCCCATTACCCATATGTGAGTCATTCGGCCAAGCATCTAATCTGTTCTTGCAACCATTAACATATCATCAAAATATAGATAAACATATATAGCAGATTTCAAAATCGACTTAGAATTTCAAAGATAAAATAATATAAATTTTCATCAAACCAGATGTCGTCAACTCGTCATGTGCGAGTGCCTCTGGTGGTTTCCTGCCATACTCAATAATAATCAGTAAGAAGGTTCCTTAGTGTTAATCATTGTCATAATAACATTATTACCATCACCTGGTCATTCACATCATTGTTCATTGTGAACCAGAACTAATGCAAGTAGGTAACATAGGGGACACATCCATCATGGATATCATTACCATAACATCAAATAGATAACAAACATAACCATTTATGCCACAATCATCATAATATCAATAGAGAACATGAATAACCATTACATTCACTAATAATAGAGTCACGTTTCTGGATCCTCAACCTGAGTTCCTCAAAGACTAAAGTATCTAAGATAATGTCATATTAGGGCCAGGAAACTAGAGTGGGCACTAAATACACCCCCTCTTAACAATGGACTTCATCCCGAAGTCCTTAGAACATAAAGGAAAAATGACGACATATATCCTAGGAACCCTTCCTGAAACTCTTACTGACCTTCTGGTAACAGGTATCTCTGATTTTTAAATTAAGCAAATTTTCTCTAATGAATTAAAATCAATTAACAAAATCGTTTTAATCTTATGGATTAAGTAATTTTCTCAACAAATTTATTTATTTATTTATTATTATTACTATTATCATTTTTACCTAATTAGTTCTATTAGGCCCTCATGAAACATTGTCATAAAATCTAATGCTTCTCATTTTCATTCCTTTAACTTCTTGAATATTCAAGAGTGTCTTTCTAGTATAGTTCCTTCAAACATGAGCTTGAGATGTAATGTCCAACAATTGTCCTTGTTATGATCATCCTCCATACTATGTTCATAATGCAAGTCTTTTTTTTTTCCTTTTTTCCTTTTTTCCTTTTATTTTTCTTTTTTTTTTTATCAAAAGTTTGCTCCCCATTTTCTTCGTTCTTGTTGGCCATTTCTCAAGGAAATTAATAGTAGGTACACAATCCCTCCAATCTAAGCTCACATTGGTCAACGTCATAGTTATCTACCATTTTAGTTTGACTTGGAATCTGAATATGGGTTATTCCAAGAAACAATGACTCTTTAGTAAGTGAATATCCATATTGATTTACTTTCTAGTGGGCAAGTTAGAATTTCCCAAGGTATCTATACCATGGATTCCATTATAAACTAAAGGACTATATCTGGGGAACATTGCAGGCCAAATTTACTTATTTATTTATTTATTTATTTTTTAATGGACTAAGCAACAACAAGACAAGGGCAGGATAATCACAATCAATATTCATCTCATGGTACAATTAATATATGATGCTTTCAACCAAGTAAAGTCGTCCACACATTGTACTCCTGTAGCCTCCAATTATAGTCATTCATTTCAAACTACGTCTACATGACCCTATAAGTGACAATGTCAAGTACACAAAGTGATTTGTATGATCATCGAGGTAGAGGATTTTAGAGAGGGGACTCTTGAGCCAAGGAGTGTTCTCCTCTACTACCTATTGCATTCCTCCATTGTACAACCCCATTGCAGCTCGGGGGTCCTCGGGGAAGAAAAGTACCCAAGGAGTAGGCTGGGAGGTTAACCGGTGGGTCATTACGTTCGGTTCAAGTACATCGTCATTCACACTCGGAGGTGGCCGACAGCAAGGGAAGACCAGTAACTGCAATTCAAGTGGAGTCTCGTCTTCTGGTGAACGGTACATGTGTTACAATATTGTTTTGTATGGTTTCTTTATGGCCTTAGTTAAATATATGTAAATTTTATGATATGTTCAGTGAAATAAAATTTAGGGATGTGATAGATAGTTCTGGATAAATTTGAATTCCCAAAGTTTTTCTCTTTTGGTTATATGTTGTTGTGATTTATTAAATGAAAGTAAAATATATATATATATATTATATATAGTATAGATCTGGTCCTTACAAAATAAAGAATTGCACCTTAAAAGAAATGGCTAATTGTATGCTTCAATCTAAAGGACTTAGTCTTAAATTTTGGCCAGAAGCAATTAACTATGCAAATTACATAGTAAATCACACTCCTACTAAGGTTTTAAAGAATATCACTCCAGTAGAAGCATGGAGCTCAATTAAACTAAATGTAAGTCACTTTCGTGTTTTTGGAAGTGAATCATGGGCCCATATTCTAGATGAGAAACATAAAGCCTTAGAACCTAAGAGTGAAAAATGTATTTTTGTTGGATATTCTGAAGATGTCAAAGGATATAGACTTCTTCAACAAAAATCCAAAAATGTCATCATTAGAAGAGATGTAAAGTTTTCTGAAAATATATCGGCCTACGAGCCTAGTTCGGAAGATGTGCCACCTCTCTCTATCCCTTCTACTTCTGAAAATATTTCTTCTTCAGATGATGACGGCAAGGATGACAATCCTCCCCCACCTTCTCGGGATCCTTTTTCAACTCCTCAACTTCCAAAATGGGTTCGTGCTACTCGGGATGCAGCAGGTGCTCTTGCAGGAGATGCTACAGATTAGCGTCGTACACGTTCTCAGTTCGATATAGCCTCTTCTTTACTGGCTCAAGCTTCAACAAATTATGATCTTGACACCTTTGCAGAAGCTTCAGACCATCCAGATTGGGATGCAGTTATGAATGAAGAATATCGTTCACTATTGGAAAATGATACATGGGACCTTGTTCCTCTTCCAAAGGGACGAAAACTTGTTAGATGCAAATGGTTTTAAAGAACCAAGTTTGGACCAGATGGAAAAGTTGATAAACATAAAGCTCGCCTTGTTGCTAAGGGTTTTTCACAAGTTGAAGGCATTGACTATACTGAAACCTTCTCCCCTGTTGCCAAAATGAACTCTATTCACCTTGCTCTTTCCCTTGTTGCCTCTTTCAAATGGGAAGTCCATCATATGGATGTTAAATCTGCCTTCTTGCATGGAGACTTGCATGAAGAAATATATATGGAAAAACCTCCTGGCTTTATACAAATAGACTCCAGCTTTGTATGTCGGCTTAAGAAATCCATTTATGGTCTCAAGCAAGCCCCTCGGGTTTGGTATGCGAAAATGGATAGGTTTCTTTTAGATACTGGCTTTTCTAGGTGTCATTCTGACAATACTGTCTACACCAAGAAAGTGGGTAATTCTCTTATCATTCTTGATTTTTATGTTGATGATATGCCTTACTAGTAGTGATCCCAACCTTATAAACCATGTGAAGTCTAGCCTTAAAAAGCAGTTTGAAATGACAGACTTAGGACACTTGCATTATTTTCTTGGTCTTTAAGTCTTGCAATCCAAAGAAGGTATTTCCCTTTCCTAGTCCAAGTATGCCTGTGATCTTCTACGCCACTTTCACATGGAAGACTGTAAGCCATCCCCTTCTCCCTTTCAGTCTGGAGCCAAACTTTCAATCACTTGTACTTCCCCTGAAGTTGATGCTACCTTACACCATCAACTTGTTGGAAAACTTTTGTATCTAACCCATATCCATCCTGACCTTTCCTTTGTCGTTGGCCTTATACTCGATTTATGCAAAACCCACATGAAAGTCATTGGAAAGTAGCTAAAAGAATACTTCAATTTATGGTTGGATTTCAGGAAGTTGTCACTAAAGGAGGATAGGCTATAATGCCTCATTCCTTCTCCTATTGTGTCTTCTTTGTACATCCTTCAATTCTATACCAAGTTGTTCTTAAGGGGGGATGTTAGTATACATTGACACATAGGAAATAGTTAAGTATAACTTGGTCTACTGTACAGTTAGGTAAAGTGTGTTTCTTTATTATGTACTTTTTGTAACTTACAATCCGACGATCACGATATGTTCTAGACATGAAGTGATCCGATGATTCATTCTCTCCTCGGTATTACCAACACTTGATCTGTGGCTTAACACCCGATTGGCCCATGATCTATATTTAAAGAGCATGGAGGGTCATTTGTATGGTGACTATTCATGAGAGAAGCTTACGTAAATTTTCTTTATTTTACATTAATAAATTGCCTAAAGTGGCCACATTGGCTCAAGCCGTGAACTATTTCCCTCTTTGAGGGTTTTAACCATGTTAAAAATATTGGTGTACCGATCTGTGATATATTTGTGAGTGGTTTCCTTTGGTGTTCTATCTAAGGAACTTACCCTGTAAAATTCCAACAATACTAAGGATACTCTAGGAAACCACCTTGGTTCCCCAATACGTAGGAGGTATCTTCTAGTACCTCACCAAATGTGCATACATCCACATTTTCATTAGAGTAACTACAATTGTTATACCTGTCATGGCCACAAGTTTGCCTGATCTTGGAGGGATATTTATTCTCCTTTGTAGTGAAACACTCCAATTTGTTCCTCCATAGCCTGCTCTAACATGAGCCTCAATTTTTGCTTCTCATCCTCTACAACTTGTAGAAGCCTTCTGAGTTCTACATTCTCTGCTTGAATGCATTGGTTAATCTCTTCCACCTCTTGAAGTCTTGCTTGTTCCAATCCTTTGCCCACAATGACATTCATAATCCCTGAAAAATTGGTTAGGCCACTCTGATACCACTTGATCCAAAAAAAATTGTGAGTACTTAAACGAAAATCTTCATTTCAATTCCTTTAACTGACACTTAGTTGCGTGTGAACATGAGCAAACACATTCTTTAGATAATGCTTCACCAATACATTAACATATTCAAAGAAATCAATAATCACTAAGCAAGCATAACGAGAGACTTGATAACAGAGTTCACCCTGGGAGATGGGCTACGTCTTCGGATTCGTTTTGAAATACAAATCGCTTTTATTAGTTCTAAGGCATTCACCTCCTTACAAAATGGGCCGAAATCTTCTCACCATATGTGGATCATGCTCCATAAGGGGCTACCTTCTCCTACACAAAGGACTTAAGGCACTCACATAAGAGACATTTCTTTAGCACCAGAAGGACTACATTCCTCTCAATCCAAGCTCCAAGCTTCAATTTGTTTACCAAGCTCCTCCAAAATCTCCCTCAAAAGGCTCATATAAGGAATTTTAAATAGTTTCTCCAATCAAAGAGAGAATAACTCATTGGATCCACAATAATAGGATCTCATGATTTTTAAGGAAAAACAAGATCCATAATAATAAGATCACATAACAACTCAATGCCCAAACGAAGACAAAATCTCAAACAACCCATGAGACTCTCAACCTCTCATTGAGCATAGGAAAAATAGTTGTGAGATGTTTTTTCTCATAAAGCTAATTTCCCTTTTTACAAATTGAAAAGAATAATACATGAGATTCTCAAACCCACTTCCAGCATTAATAATTTTCCAAATTTAATGACTAATACATGAGTTTGTCATACTCAAAGTATTAATCATTATTACAAATTTTTAATAAATAATACATGAGCTTTTCCATCCCATTTGAAGCATTAATCATTTCCTTCAGTGGCATATCCCATGGTGTGCAAGGTAATAATTTCTAATGTGGAGATCCCCCTAGATCAAGTGGAGAACACCTTCCTGGCTAAGAGGGAGTATTAGATTATGGTAGCAGCGGACATGTATTCTAGTCTCTATGATGTCTAAGAGGCTAAGGAATACGAGATCTCCAAAAAAAAAAAAAAAATTGAAGACACCTCAATTAAATTAATTAGCCAAGAATTAGATATTTCCTAAGTCTAACTTAGAAAAACTGATTGATTAAAGTGAATTAATTGGGGAAGTTCGATTTTGCTCTAGAGACTTCCAAAAAAGTTAATTGACAGAATCAAGATGATCTTAGCCATCAGTTGAGATGTGATCATGGCAATTGAGACTCCAACAATAGATTATAAGAGCAGGTTGAAGGGTTTGGAGAAGACACCAAGTATCAAGTATCATTTGAGCAGTTCAACTACCCAGTTGCAGGTATTTAGCAAGAGCGCGGTTGAAGCTAGGGAAGCATCAGAGGCAAGGGTTTCAACAGAGATTTGGGAGCAGGAGTTCGGAGGAGATTTCCTTGGTATTTTTCCAGTGTCAGGGAGACAGGAAGAGGAGGTTGAAGTTAATCTGCAGAGGAGGTCGCATCAGCTAGTGCAATTAGCCAAATTTACCAGTGCGAGTTGCCAGAGGAGACCACGTTTCAGTTGCTCAAGGCTAGATCTATTTTCCATGGGCAAAGTGAGTGGATTCCAGAGGCAGAGGGAGGCAACACGACTTACTGGGAAGAGTTCCTAGTGGTTGAACGAATTTCTAGAGGCAGCAATGCGCATTTCCCAGAGGCAGTGCAAATAGCTTTGGAGAGTGCAAGTTGCTGGGAGAGTGCCAGATCAAGTAGCAAAGGGAGACAGTCTCCAGATTATTTTGCCAGTGGAGATCAATATTTACTAGTGAAAGGCAACCAATTGTAATTTCTCCTCAATTGTTGAACAAAATAACAAAACCCTCATCTGTTGCAGCCTACACTGGTTTTCCCTTCAAAGTTTTTCCAAGGACATTTGGCCAAAAATAACGAAGTTATAATTTTCGTGCATATTTCTGAGTTCTAGTTTTTATCTTCCACAACATTTTTATTTGTGAAAATTGCAGTAGTGAATTATTCGCTATTTGTCATAAATTAATTTACAGAAGACAAATAAACTGTACAAATTAAGAGAATAATATCCAACAATTGCAGTTGTGAAAATTTCACAAAATAAAGCTTAATTCCAAGTGAAGTGAGTGTGAAGAAACAAAGAAGAAGCCAACTTTAACTAAGAAAAAAGGCAGAACAAAAAATTCAGCCATGGCCGAGTCACTCGTTTTGTAGCGGACTCAGGCCATACTCAACCCACTCGCCAACTCATGCTACATTGACTCCGACAATAAACCAATACGTCAATTCCCCTGCCCACTTCTGCCCTTGCTCATTAGACCTAGGAAACCTTGACATCATCTCCATCTCTCTATCCAGTCTTGAGCCCTTCTATCGTGTCATTGCACTTATACCACTATTGTATCTTTTGGTTAGACATAATGATTCAATTATTTAGGCATTTAGTTATGTTGTACTCCTTTTTCTTTGTGCTTTTGTGTTTTCACACTAAATGTATCATCAATCGTATTATTAATTTTTATTTACCTAATTTCAGGTTATTTGTTGGATATTAATAAAATAATGTTATTTTTTTGGTTTTTTTGTTTTTGTAACACTAAATGTATTATTAATTCTCATTAACTTATTTTTATAATTATTTGTTGTACATTAATAAAACTATGTTATTTTTAGCTTTTTGCTTATGTGCTTTCACATTGGAGGTATTATTAATTTTTATGGACTAGACTTTGTTGCACATTAATAAGATTATTTTATATGTAGTTCCAAGGGTTAGTTTAATTCATCTAGCATCTCTCATATCTGGCTAATAAGAGGTCACCGAGTCAATTCTCCTTAACGCCCTTGGGATTAAGCTATGTTAATAAGCCTAGACTAGAGATGTGATTCCTTGGGATCTGTCCAGATATTTCTTCAGAAACAAAACAACAACAAAAATGAATATTATATCTGTTGTTTTTTAAAAGGGAACCTGGCAAATCTGCAATTTGGAACTTCTTGGTTTGGTGCGCTCTCAGTCCATCCATCCTTGGCTCTTGTCCCTATGAACCACTGTGATTCTTGTTGAGCTACCATGGAGGACATGCAGGAAGTTCAACGTCGTATGAAAGCTTGCTTCAAAGAAATTGGAGGAGTTAAAGCTAGCCTGACTAACTTTGGGGCAAGGGGCTGCAAGGAGATCCCGGTCGAATCAAAGTTTTCAAAGGCCAATAAATCTAATGACTGTCTCTATGTGAAGGCAGCAAAGCACATTTTGGTTATACGCAGCTGGGAAGAAGAATCCATGAGTGCACTCCTAGTTACCAGAAACGGGACGATGTCCGTCGTTTCTGGCAGAAACCTTCAGAGAAACCCAACCATACTAGAAACGCTGTCTGCAACGGCCGTTTTCATTTTCACTAACATGAAACAGTTTCCCGCGAAATGAAACAGTTTGTTTTCATTTTCACTGACACGAAACAGTTTCCCGCGAAATGAAACAGTTTCTTCTCGTCGTTTCCGGATAGACTTGCAGTTAAATTTATTTTTTCGGACTTGGGTTAAATTTAATTTTTTCAAACCGTGGGTTAGTTTAATTAGCAATTGATTGTTAGTTCTCTGGAAGTTACACATACAGAGGGTTAAGTCCAGTTTAATTCGCACAATTGACTGTTAGTCTGCTGCAGTGCACTGTTAGTTTTCTGGAAATTAAACATAAGCACTCCAGGGTATTGTGAGCGATCGGCGGAAGAAAGAACTCGCTGTATTTTTGAGAGAACGCAAGGTATTGTGAGAGCGCTGCCAAAGAAAAACACCAGTTGCCATTAAATTTTAGTTCTAAACTCCAGTTGAATAGCATTATTATTATGTCTCAGAAATTTTTATTTATTTAGACAGCAGTTATATTTTTTCTAACTGGGTAGTGATCCATGCAAACCAGTGGTTTTTCCTAGTTGTGCAGTTGCTCATGTTTTTTCAAGGATTTAAGCAGAAGAGGAGAGCAAACCCATCACTATTCAGATGCAAACAAGGCACAGATCAGAGCCAAGCAACTTCACACCCCCATCGAGTTATCTTCAACAGCATTGTCAATTCTATTGTCAGAAGGTACTGCCTACAAACTTCAATCTCTGGTTTTTACAATTTCATGAGCAAAAACATTGCAGGTTTATGATTAATGCTGTGTTTATATTGTTCACCTTTAATATGGTGTTTTTCTCTCTCCTAGTTTCTTATATACGAAACCTCCAGATTTCTGGTACCGTTCTCGTTTCCCGTTCCGTTTCCCGTTTCTCGTTTCTGGTAACATAGCTCACTATTCTTGGGATGAAAACAATTGAATTGGATGCAGACATCTCCTTGATTCAAGACCACCTAGTTCAAATTGCCAGTCATGTCAATCTGCCTCCACAGGAGATGTTTTTGGAGCAAGCTGCATATCACGAGGTGGGGAAAGAATCCCGGGTGAAGATAGAAGCAACTAGCCAGGTGGACTCGGTGTCCAATTTCAAATGATTTTCTTTATTTACTAGTTAAAGATGTATTTCTCTGTATCTTTTAATGCAGACAATTCATTAGAATTCTCACCTGCAAGGTTTTGGAGCAGGAAAACATTGATCATTTTAAATTATCTCAGACAAAACTCTGACTGTGTTTCTTACGTTGCAGTGATAGATGATCGATGAATGGACTGAGACTGTAATGGGTAAAACCGCCACAAGTTTTTGATCAACACATAGACTATTATTTTAAAATAGAAAGAAAAAAAATGGTTGGACTAACGGCAGCTATTCTCAGAATGGGTAGTGGATTAACCGCAACTCTGGGAACATTCGACTAACTATCCATTCAACATGATGTTTGTTAATAATACCAACTAATTTTGGTGTAATAGCAACTATAACATAATAAAAGACAGGGCCTTGCCTTGGCCAGGTTGGTTCGACTATCATTACACTTTTGGGACGGGAATCGTTCAAGTGGACTAACAATCCACTAGAGATAATGTCAAGGATTTGGAAGTTATACCTACTATAAGTTCATGTGAGTATTGGTTATATTACTTCCAAAAAACGATTAACTACTCAGCGATTACGACATGGCAATTATATAACTTATCGTGTGATTTCTATCATTGCATTAATGGCACAATACTGTCTATTTACATTGCGTTAAATCTGTAACTACATGTATGTTGGGAGTGTGATTTGTAAAGACCGCTCGGTTCCCCAGGACCACTATGGACGAAATTTTAAGAGGCTAAACGGTAATGATCAAAATTCATGAGCAGTTTGAGTGGACCTCTCAAACCATGATGAAATCATGTCTGCCTACTATGGACGAAATTGTAAGCGGCTAAACTGGACGAAATTTTAAGAGGCTAAACGGTAATGATCCAAATTCATGAGCAGTTTGAGTGGACCTCTCAAACCATGATGAGATCATGTCTGCCTACTATGGACGAAATTTTAAGCGGCTAAACTTCAAAATTCATGAGCAGTTTGTTCGGACCTCTCAAACCATGATGAGATCATGTCTGCCTAGTTGAGCACTTGGCTGCGCCAACTCAAAATCAAGATCATCCCGAATTACTTTTAGGTCCAAGGCCCCATTACAATAGAATGTGCCCTGTGAAACTTTGCTGGAAGAATTCCCCGTCCTAACCTTTTCATTTCGTTCTCTGATAAAAATTAGACAATCCCCAAGTCCAGAAATACGTTTTCGCTTATGCTATACCAGCTTCCAACAAACTGAATTTTCATGGCGTTCCTATAATGATCGTTTTGGGTCTCATGGAAAAAGGGTCAAAAACGCCTGGCAGTCGCCATCAATGTTTGATTTGAGTTACATGTAGGAGCTTTAAATGACACTTTTCTTAAGCATAAAATTCAGGAAAATCAATACCATACAAATACTAAAGAGTTTTATATAATTCTGAAGCATACGATAAAGTGGAGTGGAAGGACCTGAGCTAACCGGTGCAGATGCCATGGTTGCTGGTGCTGCTTATACTGGCTGATGAAGAGCCGATCTTCCATTGGGTTCAGAGGTTTAAAACTGCATAATTATTGAAGGAGCGATTATCCACGTTATCTTTTCAGTGATTGGTTTTGGTGATATCTCGGCAGGCTGATGTGGATGTTGGATTATATTTTCTCCTCCCGCTTAAGAGTATTCATGGACATTTTAAATATTATTCCAGAATTCATGCTCGTGCTCTTGATTGATGAGTTGGGATGTAAAAGATTTTGTCTGATAATTATTTTTTGTATAGCTCTTTAGGGCATAAATATTGAGATCGGGCACTGATATCGTCGTTACACCAGATTATAAAATATATAAAAAATGGTTATATATATATATATAAATAATTTTTTCAAATTAATTTTATAATATTTTTTATTTTAGTTTATTTTATAATTTTGTACGAGGGGAGTGTATTACTAATTAGAAATGGTGAGAGGAGTGTTTTTTTTTTATGGCTATGGAGAAATCAAAATTTTAGAGTATATATGGGGTTTGGAGAAAATGAAGCATCTTTTATGGTTATGGAGAAATCAATGTTTTAGAGTATTCATGGTGCTAGGGGGAAATGAAAAATAATTAGGTAAAAACCTACCGTTTAATAGAAGGCATTTTTCTCACCAAAGAATTTTAGGTCTCTTCTTTCATTATGTTAGGTGACTGTCTTTTAATAATTGAATATTTGGTCAAAGGATCGTCACTAGAGACAAAGTTTTGGATAATCTCCTTAATCAAATTATGAAAATATCAAAAGATAGTCCAAAGATGAGTTTCAAGCACATTCTAAGGGATAATAACAAGGAAGTAGATCAATGTGCCAAATATGGTTGCAATTTGAAGTTTGGAGAGTTGATGGTAAATGGTCAATTGACCATCATCCATCCTTTAGTGGACTATGCATGAATCCTATGTTCAATTATCAATCCATCACCTCTAATGTCAAGTTTCCAAACATAAATGAACTAGTGGATTCGAGGAAATATGTTGTAATCAAGGATTATGTTTTGAAGTAGGCTATATGTATTGCAATTTTTGTCTAATTTTGGGGCTTTATTGGAAGGTATTCACCTCTAAAGCACTGTATATGCTTAGTATTAATTGTATTTCTCTTTGGAGGATAATTTTGGTTCAGGAATCTATAGATGATACTGAAGATGAAAGAAAATCATAATGTAACTCTCGATGTACAGTTGTGATCCAAGCACGTTTTTTTCCAGAGAAAAAAGCTTGTAATTTTCATTTAAAGATAAAAATTACATGTGTATATGTTGAAGCATTCCAGTGGCTATTGCCCAAAGAAAATATACCAGTTCTTTCGATTGCCTCAAAACATGATTTTCAATAGTATTTAACAACATCTATAATTTGCAAAAATAAAGGTAATACAAAAACCACCCACATCCGGCCCTTGAAGAGATTTTACCAGCCCCCCCATGGGCCCACAAAACAAGAAAACGCACCTATAGATGTCACTTGTTGTGCATTGATTTTCTGCCCAAACTGTGAGCCCAAAAAGTGTAGTTCTAGCCCCCCATGAAGCCCCTTGATCTAGCTTGTGCATGTACAGTTATGAGAGACAGAAACAGGTTTTAGCTCACAAAAAGGATAAGTTGCCACGTGTTGATCTATCATGAGAAAATAAACGAAGCAGTTTGTCCTCAGCATCAGAAGTTCAAAATTTTCTAATAGTGGCTTATGCGTAGTGATCATTTATCATTCTTTCCTGCCTTAGAAGTCCCAAGGGCCAAAAATAGATTATGTTTTGTGTCCTTCTTTATCTTCAAAGATTTTTCATGCGTCGTTGTCCATTTCCAATCCATTTTTGATAACTTGTCATCTTCTTCATTTATGTGCATGTAGATGCGATCAAAATATATAAGCGAGAAGCATGAGAGTTTTCTTTGAATATTTTCCATGAGGGGAAGAAGAGAGAAATATTTTAGAGAAGCTTGTTTCTTCATCCAAAGAATAGCCACTTGAGAGTCGTCGTAGATATGAAGAGAATGGAGATTTTTGGATATGGCTAAAAGAATAATAGTGTAGAGAGCATATAACTCAACCATGTTGTAGCCTAACCAATATTTGAGGAGAAAGAGATGGTATGAGAGTGAGAGATATGTAAAATCCCTCCAGCACCCCTAAACAAAGGAGAGCCTTGAGCCTTGAGAGAATTTCTATAGGGGCAAGGGTAAATGGAGATCCAAGTGAATAGGTTGAGGGAAAAGTGGAGGAGATGGCAAGACTAAGAGAAGAAACTTTTTCCAAATTTAGAGGGGAGTCTTCAAAGATAGCGTAATTTTTCTCTAGCCAAATCCCCTGGCTGACTATCAAGGGCAATCTTCTTAGATTATTTGATAAAGAGCTGAAGATCCATGGTTTAAGGCAACTAGATATGTTAACTTTCTTCCAATCCAAAGCTTGAGGGCATAGATGATTTACTTTAGACCAGACTTGTCATGCAAAGGGACATCTAATGAAAATATGAGAGAGTTTCTATCTTAGATCTACATAGCATGCAAATGTTTGGCCCTTGAAAGGAACATATTTGAAGAATTTCCTAGCTTGGGGCTTTCCCTTTAAGCACAAGCCAATGAATAGGATAGTTTTGGGAGGCCAACAAAGTTTCCAAAGAAGTTTCCCCCGCCATGGGGGATTCTCCATACCTGGAATTCGAGATAGATAACCATACTTTGACACATAGGTCTTATGCAAACTCTAAGTCCAGATGAGCTGGTTTTCATTGTAAATTAGGTGTATGTTTGAGAATTTCAAAGCCCTAATATAATGATCTCAATCAATAGCAGCCTCACCCTCTAGACGGAGATCAACAACTAAGAATCAAGAAGAGCTAGAGATAGCTTGATTTAGAGTGAAAAGATATCTATCTGCAAGAGATTGAATCTGTGGACCAAGAAGTTGATGTCAATGAAGATTGTCTATCCATGGATCTTTCCCAATTATGATATTTTTTATTGCCCACCTTCCAACATAATTTATTTCCAATGATCACAAAAGCCTTGAGAATTGCTTTCCAAATAATGGATGTGTTTCTGGAGGATTAAATAGGAGTATGAATCCATTATAGGATTGATAGGAGCCAAATGTATGTTTTTGTTAATGTAATCGCCCAAAGCCTTGAACCTTGAATAAAAAACCATACACCTTTGGTAGCCAAAGATTAGGCAAACTTTTGGAGTTGTTTAATACCCCAGCGGCCCAAGCATTTTGGGAGAGAGATGGAGCTCCGTGCAGTTAGAGCAAAAGTGTGTTTTTCCTATTTGCTTTACCAAATAAATTCAACTGAAATTGTTGTATTTTCCCCAAAATATCTTATGGAATCTAAGAAAGGAAGCCCAGAAAACAAGAATTGCTTCAATCAACAATTTGCAAAGCACAAGGTGTCCAACCCGAGATAGCCATCGATTGCTCCAAATTTGAATTTCCACTTTTTTCTAGGAGCCAAGCCTAATCTTGAATCTCATAATTACATGGTTTGAGGAGAAACCCTAGATATTTGATCCCAAGATCAACTCCTTTCTTTGAAATATGGAGGATATCTCATAGGAGGACAGATCATTTTTTAATTTTTGGATCAATCCCAACTATAAAGAGTTGACTTTTGTTTGTTTATTTGCATTCAAGTAGCCTCACTAAATAGCAAAAGGAGAGACTGAATATGGATAATCTGACGTAAGTTCCCATTCAAGAAAATGAGGATGTCATCCACAAAGACAAGATGGGCCATGAAATTGTTTGGAGAGGTGATAATACCTTTGAGGTGGCCTAATCTAACAATTGAAGAAATCATCCTATTAAGACCCTACGCTACTAGAGAAAAAATCAAGGAATAGAGTGGGTAGCCCTGTTGAAAACCCCTTTCGACATTGAAGAAAGGGGAGGCAACTCCATTGATAACAATTGCAAAGGTAGGGGAAAGGTAGAGATACAATTCATAATATATGAGACAAAGGGAAAGGAAAACCCTAGATGGATTAAAAGAAGATTAATATAAAGCTAGTTTACACAATCAAAAGCTTTAGATAGATTAATTTTTAGAACGAGGGCTTTTGTTTTATGAGTGAATAGAATGGAGAGCCTCTTGGGCTAGTCCATTGGCATCTTGAAGTTGTTTATTAGCAAGAAAACTAAATTCCTCAGAAGAGGCATGGCGAGAAAGAATGTGCTTTATGCGTAGAGCTATGATTTTTAGATACTATTATAAATCTAGTTACATATAGAGATGGGGCGAAAACGATCAAAGGAAGTAGGATTATCAAATTTTGGGATGAGGGCCAAAAGCGTAGAGTTGAAAGGCCCTAACATTTCTCTAGAGGAACGAGAATATTCTACCATTGAGAAGAGATCTTTTCCAATGAATTCCCAACATTTGATGTAAAATTCAATTGGGAGGTCATCAGGCCCTGGGCTCTTGTCTTTATGGAAACTATGAATGACATCGTCCACTTCCTTCTTGGTAATCTCCTCCATTAATATATCATTACCATCCTACTCCACGAAATGAGTGAAATGTCGAGCAACTTGGATAACCTACTCAATGGAAAACCAATTTTCCTAGTCGAAAATATTTTTGAAGTAGGAGACTCCTTCAAAGGCAATGTCTGAGAAAGAAGTGGCATATGCACTTGAGGGTTCCGTAACACCCCAAATGGTATTTATAGTTTTCCTATGGCTTGTCACTTATTGGAAGAACTTTGTATTGTCATCCCCAATTGATAACCAGAGAGCTCAACATTTTAAGTGCCATTCCTGTTCCCTCTCAAGGAGAATCCTTCTTCTTGATTTCTATAGGGTTAGGAGGGGAAGATAGCATATTCTAGAGAGATTTTATATTTTTTCAATATCTGAAAGGGATTTTGAGGATGTTTCATATTTTTGTCTGGCCTAATCTCCAATGGTCTTCTTTACTTTTTTAAGATTGTGATGAAATTTGGGGGAGGGAGATTCAAGAGAAGCACAAGAGAGAGGGGACCATGTCGATTTTAGAAGAGAAAGAATGGATGGATGTTTGTTGTGGAGCCTGATTATCTTCTGTATTCAAAGGTAAAGCCGCATTGGACCCTAGTTCAAAATGGGGTGGCAACACCGCCCGTAAAATATTTGCTGTAGGGGGGGTCCAAGGGGGGGTGCCTGCGACATTTTGGGAGCCCCCGACCCCCCTCGGAGGGGGATCGGGGGCAATGCCCCTGAAGCTAAGAATAGATGTAAAATTGCCTTGTAAAATGTTGTAATTCCGTAGTCAATCTAGGTCGTTCATTAGGCGGAGATCTGACGGTAGAAGTTATGTTTAATTTAGGGTTTTTTTCCCTATAAGGCAACCCCTTGCTATATATGAGGGAATTGTATGTTGTCTATGTAGATTGGTATTCTGAGTGAGGAAAAGAGAGGAGATTGAGATGGAAGAGGGAAATACAATGGATCTGTTGTAGGTTGTATCTCTTTAGTTTGTTGGATAATATAAAAGGAAGGAATGGTTGTTTCTTCGTGGACGTAGCCCAAACTGGGTGAACCACGTATATCTATGTCTCTCTTCTTTTATGTGTTTTTTTTGTTTATATTTCTGCAATATTTTATGTGTTCCAGTGCTCTGTAATATATAATTTTATAACAATGGATCCTCTAGCTAATAGGGGTTTAGTTTGAAAGGACTAGGAGGTTTTTCAAGGAAGGAGGCCAATTTCAAGAGAATAGGAAAGTGATACAAGCTTCCCCCAATTGTTGATCATTATTTTATTTTAAGCCCTAAATCAAACATGTTCTCTAAATAAGGAATCTATCTATCCTTTTTGAAAATATTACCTGTCCTGAGTGATTATTTAACCAGGTAGGGGAGAGATTTTGCGCAAGGATATCACAGAGATTTAGATCGTTCAGGAGGGATACCATAAATTCAAAGAGGGGATGTGGTATGGCTAAAGATCCCCAAAATTTTGAATTGCTCACAGTGAAATTTAAGTCCCCGCCTAAGATGACTTTGTCAAATGTGAAAACTCTTAAGCAAGAAAGAAATGTCCATAACTCTTATTAATTTGAATATAGGCCATAGGCATTTAAGAAATGGAAAGAGAAATTCAATTTTGTTAAAAGCAATTCCACAACTAACAAAGACTAAGAAGAGGAGGCTAATATTATGCGAAGAAATTCTAGATTTCAATTGATGATAAGGCCACCTGATCTTCCTGTGGCATCAATGGTCATGAAATCCCAATTAGGCATAATAGATTTCAATATATCTGAGACATTTCCACCGTCTAACATAGTTTCTAGAATGAAAATGACATGTGGAGAGTGACATTCAAATAATCTCTTAAGAGCCTTTTTTTTTGCGGGACTGACCAATCCCCTGCAATTTAAAGAAAGAAGATTCATTGAGGAACTGAAGGAGGACCAATTGATCTAAGTGCCCTTTTGATGGAAGACTAATTCCCAACTTGGATTCAATGTGATATTTCTGCTAGGATTTTGAAACGAAGGATTTTCGACCTTTGACAAAGGGTATAGAGGTGAGGTTTGTAAAGAGACCAATAACACCCCTTGGGTTTGTTGCAGAAGGAAGAGGATCCTCAAAGGGAGGGGATGAGGAAACACATCCCAAAGAGAAAAGGTTATATCGGGGAGGCAAGAGAGGGAGGTTTATAGGGGGGTTAGGAACCATAGGAGGAGAGCACAAAGAAAGTACCCCTAGGGAATACGGGGAGGGAATGAAAGGAGGCATGTAGGGATTTGAGAAGATGGGAGGAGGAGAAGAGGCGAAGAAATTATTGAAATAGAGATAAGGGGATTAGCATTAGAAACAGGAGAAATAGTGGTCATCAAACATGAAAACTTCATTGGAATATAATCATTCTTAGAAAGGGGGGGTCTATGTGTTGAAAAGTGTGCAACAAGAAATGCTAAATTTAGAATGTGCTAAAAATAGAACTCCTAAAAATAGCACCTCTAAAAATAGTAGTTTGGCCAATGAGCATTTGGCCACCTTGGGTGAGAGGTGAAACTGCTAAAAATAGAATCTTCTAAAAATAACATTTCTGGGTCCCTTCCTATTTTTAACAGTCCATGGTCTAACTATAGGAAGTAAAAACGAATTTGGTCTTAATAGCAATTGAAATATTAATTAATTAATCTCCAAGGGTTAATTAATTATGGAAAATTAAAAGTCTTTGTGAGAACATGCAATTAGTTGTCCCACTGATTGAGGAATTTATCCTTGATTTTCTGCACTGATTGAGAAATCAAGTATGACTTCTATAATGAGAGGATTAGTTGACTTAGTTTTACTTAGTCAAGTCCAGTTAGATTAATTTAACAAGTTGTTAAATTAATGAGATATAGTTTGTTAATACTTGCATGCATGTGACAACTATTATTTCAGATAACTGAGCATTCCCTCATGGATAACTGATGCATGTCAGTTCAGACAGAGACTCAGTTGACATCAGATGAGGGATAGTGTACTATCAGATGCTTGGATATTCTAGTAAGTATTCCTTGCATGGAGAAGGATTTATTTCTAAGAGAAATATGTGATATAGGAGATTGGAGGACTTGTGGCCTATATATTGAGGCCTAGGGAGTCTATGATCTTCATCTTTTGATTGTAGAGAGTACATGATAGCTCTTGAGCTGTTCATTTTGTAAACAGAAGAGGATTTCCACTTTATTGATAATACAGATAGGGGTTTTATGATGGTGCTTTCCCCAGTGATATATCTTATGTTATGGTTGATTATTTCTCTTGATCAGTTATATGTGTTTATGCTTGATGTTGCTCATGAATTCGATTATGCTTTCGCTTAATGTTTTGTAGAACAAGATCAAGTATTATGCTTTAGTACATTGCATATATCAGTTTGATTTATAGGTGTGAAATTTCTACATGGTATCAGAACACAGGTGATCAAGGAAGAATCATATACAAGCAAGACAAATTCGAAGTTTATTATTTGGGATATAGATCTCAAGTTCTTATCACATTTATTTCACCGATGGCTTTCTATGGGTTGAGGCTTAAGTATGCCCTTGATGGCAGCTCAAACTACATAGCTTGGAAGGATTGCATGGAGGCAGTATTGGAAGATAACGGCCTTAAGGACTTCATTGATCAAGAAGTCCCTAAGCCTATTGATGCTACTCAACTGGCAGAATGGAAGAAGTGTGTGGCTAGAGCTAGGAGAATCATCCTGGAGGGAGTTAGAGATCACATAATTTCGAGCCTCCATGGGAAGGAGACTCTGCATGCAATGTGGAAAACATTGAAAGATTTATATCAAAATATTCGTGATCAGAGGAAGCTGGCACTGAAGGACAAATTTCGCAAGATCAAGTGTGAAAAGAATGACACTATCTCTACGTTCCTTAACAAGCTCACCACCTTCAGGGATGAGCTTGCAAGTGTAGGGGTCATGACTGCTGATGATGATATGGTGAGTCTAGCACTCCTTGGCCTTCCTAAGAGTTGGCATAGCTACCAGGACTCGGTGAATGGAAGGGAAAAACTGTCGGATTGGGAACGACTATGGTCAGATTTGATGCAGGAGGAGATCAGATGGAGCACCAAGGATGGAGCTTCTTCATCAAAACATGATGATCAAGAGAACTTAGCTTTAGCATCTAAAGCTAAGAAAGGGAAAGGGAAGGCATCCCAATCCAAGTCTTCTTAAGGAGGGAAGAAGTTCGACAAGTTGAAGATGATATGCTTCCATTGTCATGAGTTAGGCCATTATGATACTAATTGCCCAAAGAAGAAGTCCAAGAAAGGTTCCTCCAAGGAATCTGATGGTGATGCACTAGCTTCACAGTTTGAGATGGATTTCTCACTTATTGCATGCATGGTTTCATCTAGCATGGGATGTGTTTGGTACTTGGACAATGGAGCCTCTTTCCACATGTTAGGTGACAAGAATATTTTCAGCACTTTGGAGGAGAAGGGTCTCCAGATACGGATCGAGATGGGCGATGACAGAAAGTATCGTGTCTTAGGTGAAGGTACGGTTGTGCTTCAGAGGGAGCATGGTTCTCCCCTCACTCTTTCTAATGTTATGTATGTACCAGGGCTGAAAAAGAATCTTATGTCTATTGCTATGCTTGAGGATAAAGGCTATGATGTAGTCTTTAGTTTGGGAAAGTTTTTCCTAAGGCATATAAGCACTGGACAAACTAAATAGATAGGGATTCGAATTAAGAATCTCTATAAGTTACAGGTAGAAGACTGTGCTGCATTGAGCAAAGAAAAGGTGGTGCATGGCCAAGATATTGGCGAGTTATGGCATAGGAGACTGGGCCACTTGCATCATGGGGCCTTGAAGATCATGCAACAAATTTCTACTAGATTACCCAAGTGCAAGCTGGAGCAAATGAGCACATGCAAAGGTTGCATTTTGGGTAAGTATGCAAAAGCTTCCTTTCATGATCAGGATAGTAGAGCAGGAGCAGTTCTAGTGCGAGTTCATTCAAATGTATGTGGGCCCTTCTCTACAGCCTCCACGACAAAGCATAGGTACTATGTTATTTTTTTTGATGATTTTTCTCGTAGATGTTGGATCTACTTCATGCAAAAGAAGGATCAAACCTTCTTGAAGTTTTGTGAGTTCAACGCTTTGGCAGAGAAAGAATCGGCAATGAAAATAAAGGCCTTACAGACTGATAACGGTGGAGGGTATGTTTCCCAATAGTTTAAGGACTTTTGTGCTTCAAAAGGAATTAAACAGGAACTCACAACACCTCATAACGCACAACAGAATGCGGTGGCCGAAAGGAAGAACAGGTCTTTTTTGGGAGCAGCTCGAGCAATGTTGCATGACCAAGGCCTAACACTTCATCTGTGGGCTGAGGCATGCAATACAGCAGTATATCTTCAGAACAGAAGTCCTCATCACATGTTGGGGATGAAGACACCTATAGAGGCTTTTTCAGGGAAGCGACCAGATGTGAGTCACTTCCACATCTTTGGATCACCAGTCTTATGTCATGTGACCAAAGATGCTTAGAAGAAGCTAGACCCAACAACTGAGTTTGGAATACTTGTGGGGTACACAGATACACCTCACAACTATCGTGTGTTTCTGCCTGCCATTCAAAGGACCGTAGTGCGTAGGGATCTGAAGTTTGATGAGCAGTGAGCCATGCAAGTGTCACTTGAGAGGGAGCTCAAGTTACGTGGTGATGATGAGGAGCTATTAGTTCCTAAGAAGGAGGAGCCTCCTGATAATGTGGATCAGCCACATGCAAAGATTCTAGTAGTGGAGATCACCATTGCTGGAGAGTCTTCCAGAGATGGGAGGAAACACTCATGGGAAGCTGACAGATTGATGCAGGATGCGAGAGAGAATGTGGAGCAGCCATCCTCTCAGGTGCAGACAGAGGAGATCTCCCGATAGATACACTGGCTACATGGCCCTGGTTGGGGAGTGTGTAGAGATTGAGCCTTCTTCTTTTGAGGAGGTAGTGCAGTAGCCAGTTTGGGTGGATGCAATGGTAGAGGAGTATGATTCTATCATGCAGAAAAGTGTGTGGGATGTTGTTCCTATAATGGGAGACAAGTCAATGGTTACTTCTCAATGGCTTTACAAGGTAAAGCATGCAACTGATGGCAGTATTGAGAAACACAAGGCAAGGTTTATTGCCCATGGTTTCTCACAGGTGGAGGGGATTGACTATGACGAGACCTTTGCTCCTGTTGCAAGGTACTCATCGATCAGATCGATTCTAGCACTATCAGCACGGATGGGTTGGAAGATCCATCAGATGGATGTGAAGACAACTTTCCTTAATGGGGAGATTGAGGAAGAGGTATGCATAGAGCAGCCTGAGGGATTTGAAACCTTCGATCGTGAGTCGCATGTGTGTCACCTCAAGCGAGCATTGTAGGGGCTGAAGCAAGCACCCCATGCTTGGTATACCAGGATCGACAGCTATCTCACCGGGTTGGGCTTCACTAAGAGTGAAGCAGATGCGAACCTCTATACCAGGATCGACAGCTATTTCACTGGGTTGGGCTTCACTAAAAGTGAAGCGGATGTGAACCTCTATCACATCATGGTAGAAGGTAAGCTATTGATTATTGTACTTTAGGTTGATGATCTGATTTTGATAGGCGATGATCAGTTGATCAAGTCTTGTAAGGAGGACCTTGCAAGAGAGTTTGAGATGAAGGACATGGGCCTCATGCACTACTTTCTAGGCATGGAGGTGTGGTAGAGAGATGGGGAAGTATTTGTGTCTCAAGGCAAGTATGCCAATGAGATACTCAAGCGCTTCCACATGGAGATGTGCAAGCCCATGGAGACTCCTCTAGGAGGGAACTGGAGGAAGGAGGTTGCTACTTCAGGTGAGGTAGTAGCTGCTACTGTTTATTGACAGCTTGTGGGTTCACTTATGTATCTAGTGAACACACGACCAGATTTGTGCTTTGCGATGAGCCAGTTGAGTCAAGCTATGGTTTAGCCAACCAAGTTATTTTGGAAGGCGACAAATCATGTGCTACGATATCTCAGAGGCACTACACAGTATGGATTATGGTACAGGTGGACAGAGGGAGTGAAGCTCCAAGGCTTCACAGATGCAAATTGGGTATGTAGTCCATCAGGCAGGAAGAGCACTTCTGGAGGAATATTCAACCTTGGGTCAACTACGGTTTCTTGGTATAGTAGGAAACAAATATCACTTGCACTTAGCTCAACAGAGGCTGAATACATGGTTGCTAGTCAGGCTACATGTGAGGCCATCTGGATGTGGAAGATTCTAGTGAGACTGTTTGGTCAGATGATGGATCCTACCATGATATATTGTGATAATCAGAGTTGCATTAAACTCTCTGAGAATCCAGTGTTTCATGACAGGTCCAAGCATATAGATATATGCTATCATCATCTACGGGATTTTGTGGTCAAGAGGATCATGATGTTGCTATACATTTCGACCGAGGAACAGGATGCAGATATTTTGACAAAGGAATTGTCAAAGGGAAATTTTGAGTTCCATAGAGATAGGATCGGGGTTGCTAATAATCCCTTTCTTGTTGAGAGGGAGTGTTGAAAAGTGTGCAACAAGAAATGCTTAATTTAGAATGTGCTAAAAATAGAACTCCTAAAAGTAACACTTATAAAAATAGCAGTTTGGCCAATGATCATTTTGGCCACCTTCGGTGAGAGGTGAAACTGCTAAAAATATAATCTTCTAAGAATAGAATTTCTAGGTCCCTTCCTATTTTTAGTAGTCCCTGGTCTAACTATAGGAAGTAAAAACGAACTTGGTCTTAACAACAGTTTAAATTATTAATTAATTAATCTCCATGAGTTAATTAGTTATGGAAAATTGAACTTGAAGTCTTTGTGAGATCATGCAATTATTTTCTCTCTTGATTTAGGAATTTATCCCTTAATTAAAGGAGATAAGGTTCAATTCTATAATGAGAGGATCAGTTGACTTAGTTTTACTTAGTCAAGTCCAGTTAGATTAATTTAACAAGTTGTTAAATTAATGAGGTATAGTTTGTTAATGCTTGCATGCATGTGACAACTATTATTTTAGATAACTGAGCATTCCCTCATGGATAACTGATGCATGTCAGTTCAGACAGAGACCCAGTTGAGATCATATGAGGGATAGTGTACTATTAGATGCTTGGATATTTCTAGTAAGTATTCCTTGCATGGAGAAGGATCTATTTCCAAGAGAAATACGTAATATAGGAGATTAGAGGACTTGTGGCCTATATATTGAGGCCTAGGTAGTCTATGATCTTCATCTTTTGATTGCAGAGAGTAGAGGATAGCTCTTGAGTTGATTATTTTTGTAAACAGAAGAGGATTTCCACTTGATTGATAATACAGATAGGGGTTTTATACAAGTGCTTTCCACAGTGATATATCTTGTGTTATGGTTGATTATTTCTCTTGATTAGTTATATGTGTTTATGCTTGATGTTGCTCTTGAAATTGATTATGCTTCCGCTTAATGTTTTGTAGAACTAGATCAAGTATTATGCTTTAGTACATTGCATGTATCAATTTGACCTACAGGTATGAAATTTCTACAAATAGAGGCTTTTCGTAGGGTTAACAACTCTACGAATTCCCTATGACATTTTATGTAGGATTTTTAACAAGAATTATGGGACATTTATCTTTTTCTCTCCAGTGAAATGTAGCAATAAACCAATATGATATAGAAAATTTGTTGCATACTTACCTTCGCAAGTCAAATATTTCTAGACACCATTCATCTTTCATCTGAGAACGTGGTATCCCTTTTGCCCAGTTAATGTCCCACTGTCCTGCTTTGAGAAATTGCAAACTCTATTGTTTATCCACACTCCTGTTCTTCAACCACTTAATTCCTTCGAATGGTAATCCAGTTTCTCGGGAAATGGTCTTCTCATTCGCACTCATAGTCAAACCCAAAATTCAAGTCACCATCCCATCGAACCCCAATGCAAACTTCAATGCAACTTCATCTTCAAACCCCTGAAACTTAGCCATGAATTCATGCCATCCATCCTTTATCAACTTCTACTTGCAGGAATTGCATTAAGAATTTTTCTCAAGCTCCTCTATGGATGACGGCTCATGGTGGTCATTTTTCATCTTTGTCATGGCTTTGATAGTTAAAGACGCAATATGCATCTAGGTGTAAACAAAGGAAAAACAAACCCAACATTCGGAGTAATGAATTTAAATATCACATGAGATCAAAATAAAATAATTCAAGAAACATAACTACTTATGATGAGCACTGGGTAAGGTCCTGAAGTTGGTATAATTCAATCATTACATGAGGGATGAATGCGATGATTGTAGAGAATAACAGTGATACGGTCAAGAAAATTTTCCATTATAAAAATGATTTCGGATAGCCTCCTTGTCTTCATAGCATAATTATCTTAATCCATAAATGTTACATTTGATAGATATATGGAGAAAAAGGAATCATAATTAGAAGAACAGGGCACCTCCAGCATGGACACTTATCATCAAATGAAAAATCATGGAGGATGGCACAGGGAATACTTAAAGATTAATGATCATAAAGGAAATATTAAGACACGTATACATCATTTTAAATATTCCATCAAGTATGAAACATCATAATTATAGTCAACTGAACTATGTTATAATTCCATGAAAGCATCAAGTGGAGGAATGACGAAATTATCAATGGAATCTCTGATGTGAACTGAAAATCATCGCTAAGCATGATCAATTCAATTCATCCAAAATCAGGTGCAGGAAATAAGTAATTGTACAAAACATTATAAAAAACTAGCAGACCAGCCCCCTTTGCACCATTATGATTGAATGACATACTTGTTGTCTTGTCTCAAATAAGCTCCCTGTTTGCCATGAATTTATTTTTAGAATTCTATTGTTTTCTTAGAATCTTATTAACATTACTGATAAAAAAAAAAAATCAAATCTTTGTTGAAAAACTGAAATTCCAAGAAGACTACCACAAGATTCCTACACTTATTATAGAAATATTTTACCTAGGCCATGTAGTTATTTTATAAGCAACCACCAACAACACATATTGTTCTCCATCAGCATATCTTGAGTAATAATCACTGACAAATTCATCACTCATAAAAATAGAACAAGATGACACCTTCCTGGACTAATGAGCAAACTATTCATTGAACACTCTAAATTTTGTTGTCATCCAAATGCAAAACTAAATTTCTTCTTAGTCCAGTACAACGAATTACCTTCACTAAGGGTACCACATCATTAAAGATTCCTAATTTTTGAAAAATATAATTGAAAACATCTTGCTAAAATCATCATAAAAGCATTGTCCAAGAACTAAAATGATGATTTTTAGGGAAAAAGAAAGATGACCGAGTAAATCATAGTGTGAAATTAAGTTTGATACCATAGACATGGCCTTGTTGCCCGCAGGCATTTATAGCCTCGACATGGATGTCTTTTAACTCAACGTAATGCCTGTGTCCCACTCACTAGATATAGATTTAGAGTTATCTTATTTAATTTTAAAATTTAGATGAAGGCCACTATCCTGGCTTGGTAACCAACTGATGACAATGCCACTCACAAGAAGTAACATGGATGAATCAGCCAGCTCAGGACGAGACCTCCTATCTTCCAATTTCTCAGATGAAATCCATTACTCTGGCTTGGTGACTAGTGACAATAATGTCATACATGTTAGATCTCATGATCGTGGTAGGTCAGCTCATCATGAGACCTCCTGTCCTCCATAAATCCTTTGTAAACTCTGATTATGATAAACTTCAAAGGTTACTTAATAAGTGGGGATTCAGATGTACTCCTTAAGAGTATGGGATGGCATGAAAAGTTTTTAAATGACTAATCATTACTGGCTATTTCCTCTACCCTAAAGATTCAACATGCCTCAGATAATGACTGAAAGACTCTTTGAGTAAATAATGCTAGTTTTCTCATGAATGGCTCATTATACCCTTTACAAGAGTGGTTCACCATAGGAGGTTTTCCAAGGATACCTTTTAAGGGAAACTAAAAATATATATCTCAGATGACAAATCATTAGAGTGATTAATCATGGTCACCTTTGCAAAATCATGAGGTATTAGAGTGAATCATACCCAACAAGACTTACCACAGATGTGTGTGTTAAAAACCAATGTGGATCAAAAGGAGTTTTAGTGGTTATGCTTTGGAGGTCAAATCCATAATAACATTGTTGTAACATCTTTATTTATGGCATTGATTTTTTTTTCTACCCTATTCTACCCTAAGAAGCAGAAGAATTCCTTTCAGGTATAGGATTTCTTCCAATGCAACCATGTGCATAATAAGAGGATAATTCTACTCATGTTCAAACTTAAAAAGTATATTCGAGAAAATATCAGAACATGAGGAACCAACTACACTAACTGATGTGATGCTACAGATTGTCGAATGATAAATAAGGAGTAGATACTGAGAGTCATATGAAACCAAGATTCAGTGGGATCCATATACTCTTGGTCATCATGAAAATCATCCAAATTTCTTTGTTTATCTCCTGAAGTGCAAACTAGATCAAAGGGATGCTCTTTAGCATCTGCTTCTGATGGATTCTCCTCATCAAGCATGATCCATAGCTTCTCGGTTTCCTTAGGAAAATCTTCTAGAGCTTCATGAGTCTTTTCTTCTCGAGGAATAGACCTATTTCTAATTGATGCCCAAATGTGTTCTTTCTGTGAAGCAGAGAGCCCATCTTCTGCTAGAATTTTAAATAATTCCTGGAATAGTATCACACTTTCTGGCCTTGTCCTGTTAGCTGGAAAATCTTGTTAGCACCTGGATTTAGAGCAGGGGTTTTTTTAGCATAAAAAAGTAGAAACACACTAACTCAACAACTCAATTGCAGTAAAGGAAAACAAACCAAGATTGTGAGCTCTCTGGCAATACCATTTTGTATGCTTCAACAAGCAAGAGGAATCCCACTAAAAAAACTCATTTGCAAAGGAAAACAAACCAAGCTTGTGAGCTCTCTGGAAATAACATCCAATACACTTCAGCAAGCAAGAGGAATCACACTAAAAAATTCATTTTCGAAGGAAAAGGGAAAAGCATGACAAATCTTTGTGATCTTATCCTACAACGCCTCCCTGGCAATGAAGTTGAAATATGGGTGATATAAATGCGAGATTTATACAAACATTTAAATTTTGAATCCAGATTGGTAAAATTAGAGGCGTAGAAAAATATATTCCAGAATATGACCTTAGGGATTTGTACAATAAAAATCAAGCTCTTGCAAACAATTCAAAAGGGCATCAATGAAAGTAAACACATTGTGAATCTACTTCTGGCTCCTCTTTTGGGTTGAGTGACTCTTGTAGCAAGTCTACCTCAGTTATCCAAGGGACAAGGGAATGTAGATGCCACTCAAACTGACAAACCATTAAGGAAATAAAGAATACGATTCAGTTTTCAAAACTTCTAAAATAATTTGCAAAGGAGTAAACCATGCAATAAAACCAAACAAAATAAATTCATTCTCTACTAATTTAAAGCTTACCATGATCTTGCAGGATAGTTTCTTTCTAATCACAATGATAGTCTACATTATGTATGGATTGCTATAGTGACATTTGATTAGAAGAATTTTAAAGAGTTATGTGGAGACATGAATGCTAGAAATAATGCATATTAAATTAAATCAACTAGAACCTTAAAAAGAAACCCACTCTAAAAGTAAATCTCGTTATGCAACGAATAAGATCAGGGTAAGTAACACTCTTAAACATTATGCATTTATCAAAACAAAATGTAGAAAATTCTAAGAAGTATGAGACAATGAACTTGCTGGTGGGCCCAAACCACCCATCTTGTTTCCCTTGCAGTAGTTAAATCACAATATCCAATAGTTAAATCACAATCTCAGAAGCTTTAGAAGAATTGTAAACACAAAATTGAATGTCGGATTATATTCATACAAAATCTTGTTACATAACCATTGAAACGACGTAGAGGTGGGCTCCAGTGGCCCCCTCCAGGGATCACCCCACTAGGAACGTAGGCTCCTCCCTTCATTTCCTAACAAAATCGATTCCTGTTTCTCAAAATATGATTTCAAAGTCCAATCTATTCAATTATTCTTCTACAATATAGAGCTTTCATATTTGTAACAATGATGCCTCCCAATTGTTGGATCGAAGGTCATCAATGAATACAAGTTTAGAGTGATACAACGATTATGAACCACAATAAGGAGATACGATTATTGTGCGGATTTGAATTAATCTATGATTTCTGATAAATGCAAAAACATGTATCGAATCATCAAGTATTTTCCATAATGTTGTCAACAACCTTGTGGCTTATAAAAGGCAGTTTGATCGAGTACTTTGACCATCACTTTATGTGTTATTTGGAAGACCTGGGTATGATCAACGGAACACATCAGCATATCGAACACCTGATCTTCAAAACCCATATGCTCATTTTCCATTATGATAGCTCGATGTATGAAAATCATGGAGGTGAGAACAAGATTTGCACTGCTGGAAGAGGAACTGTACTGCTCGAACAAGAATTATGCACCTACCACAAGGATAACTTATTATTAGTGATAATTTCACATCAAATCATAGAAACAAATATAATTCATGTAACAATAACACATTACCTCTAAATGCCTCTATATAATAGCCAAAAATGCATAAAAAGGACAATAATGACCATAAACACCTAGTGCGGGCATAAGAGTTATTTAGCAAAAGGTATGAAAATCTAGGCAAAATGGAGGCTCAACAACTATCTCATATCATAGATGTATTGATTAGGATGATACAATAAAATATAGGTGGGAGTGGGAATTTTTACACTAGAGCTACTTCCCTATCCATATACACTTTATGAAACTAAGTTTTAGAAAGTGAGATCTCTATACAACTTTCTAGTTATCTTGACAGAAAATAAAATAAAAAATAATAATAATAATAATAATAATAAATAAATAAAATAAAATATAAAACAAAAATAAATAAATAAATTAATAAATTAAATAAATAAATAAATGTTAATATGATAAAGAGAAATAGTCACAAAAAATTGTGGTTTAAACTAAATCTCCAAAATGAAGAGAAGTACAAAAGTATCTTCCATCCATTTTCAAAATTTTCAATAAATTTCCAAGCAGAAAGTTTGGCTACAAAATAATACCAAGGTGTTGTATATCATTAACATCTATTCTTCAAACAAAAATTAATATTTTACTTTCAACAATGTTCAACAATATATGGCTATATGACATTGTATTTATTGATGTTTTCCATCTTGGTATATATTCTTGTGATTATTATCGTTTTCATTCTCTACCATCATTATAATCATTATTTATATATGTAGCAACATCCATGGTCAAATTTTTTATTCCTACCAACTTTTACTTTAAAGGAGGTATTTTCCTATGCACAACTATTCAATATGATATATTTAAATAATGTTATTATTGAAGAGATTATATAATAAATAAGCCTTTCAAGCTTTATTTCCATCGCAGAATTTATTGACATTGGATATGTTATATAATGTACCACCAAGTTAATGAATTAACATACAATTGGACTTAATTTCAAGTGGTTGGAGGAATGATTATCATCCTCCCCACCCAGGTTCGATTCCCAGAAGTGACATGTTGAGCTCATAGAGAGTATATTTCTCTAATGACTTTCATCCTTATTGTTGATTTGCTTTTTGGCCTTAATAATCTAGGCTTTTCCCTATGTACCATATTCGAAATGAGGTAAATTATCCAAGGGTTTTCCCTGAGATTTGTAACATGGAAAAAATACAATATATCAGGGAAAACTTATGTGCCAATAAGTTTATCCTTTAAAAAAAAGTGTCTGTACTAGTGTAAGTGTGGAAAAAGGTCATAAATAACTAAATATATTCAAGGGCCAACCCTTTGTACTACTATAGATTCAAAAATACAACAACCTTGTGTGCCACTGTAGATTCAACACACACTACACATAGTACAATTCTAACATGCTAATGTGTGCACTAGTTGTGAGCTAATTACTAGTTACTTGATTGATTAATAGATATTTTCATATACAACAATACTAAAACAATTTTTTATTACATATAGTTGTCTTACATCATCATATTTTGTTACATTGAGCATTTTGATGCCTAAAATGGCATAAAATGGAAACATTAATAATGTGAGTAATGGACTTAAAAAACCAAAACACATCTCATATGTTTTTCTTTCCTCCCCTTGTTATGTGAAATATATTTATATTCCATATTATGAGGAACATGCATGTTTTATTCCTCTATGGACTAATCATACCCAATAACAACAAACCTCAACATGTGGCTTGCAAGAATTGAACCTAAGTGGGGAGGACAACAATCATTTCTCCCAACCACCGAAGATAAACCTAAATGAAAAAAAGAAACTCTTAAGTTATGTAAATAAATTGCACAAGTTAAGTTATTTTTCTATTATAAAAACCAAAAAACAATTGAAACTATGCCAAATTTATATTTGTAGATCCAAGAGAAGCTTCATCAACACCCTCAAAGTATGAAATGTTTACCTTGTAACAAAGCATCAAATTCTAAGGCTAAAAGGAATATGAAATGACATTATATACCTCATATTGAAGGAAATATATTAGTTAATATATGTAATTAACATTTTAAGTTTACTTTTGTTTTAAAGATAATAAAAAGGTTTCCGAGTAAAATATGAATGGTTTCCATGGTGGAGAATGTTGATGCTTCTAGTGTAGTGTAACTAATCATTATAGAATTCAACTATCCTAAATAATGCATCCATTTTTTTATATTAATAATCATGTTCCTATATGGGAGAGGTAGGAGCAATAGGGGAATTATTCATGCCCAATGAAAAAATTGTGGCAAAATTTGCATGGGGTCTTGGTCATGCAGCAAACAACCAAGTGGAGTTTCTTTCTCTATGGAAGGGTCTAGAAACTTCTTTGGAAATAAATTTTAACATTATTATAGTCTTCATTGAAGTAATTATTATAATTTTTTAGGTGGTCAAGGCTACAACGGAGTCGAGCTATGATTTCCCTCTTATTCTCCAAAGGACTCTCTTCCTTGCCTCTCAATTAGAGCATGTGGAATTTTTCCATGTTTACAGACTTTTGAATTCAATGGCATACAATTTGGAAAATAAATACTCCATGTTGGGTCAGGAAAATTATATTTAGGTCAAGAAAATTTCAAAATCATCTATATACCATAGTCATGATGAGAGTCCCAAGACCTATTCACTTTCATTCAAATTTTGATACATATGGAAATTTGTTTCCAAGTGGGGATGGGACATATTCCTCCTACTATAAACAATCTATGGATCTTGTTAAAAGGCTAAGTGGTGTTGGGATCTAGATATTTATTGTTATCTGACGTCGATCTTCAAAATTTTCCTCTAGGTGTTTCATGCACCCTATTATGTGTCTTGAAATATTTCATTTCATCTGCAAAATGAACCATAAGAATTTAATTCTTATTTGGTGGGAGGAATTGAAATTCAATATGGTTATGGAGCTTCTTTATTTTAGAAGTGGGTTGGATTTAATTTCATCACCCTGCACTTTCAATCATCAGTCTATTCATCATCCTCCAAAGGATTTTGGGCTCATTGCAGTGTTTCAATCTCAATTATATAAGATATTATGTGGAACTCCAAAAAATTCATTGGAAGCCTTACCTTTCTGGTCTTGGGGTGTGGGTTAATACTATTGGTTCTTTTGCAAGTCAGGTTCAGGGGTCCTTTCTAGAAATGGAAAAACCTCATTGTCTTAGAGAGAGCCTTAATTTTGGTTTGTTGTTTCTTAAATTTTTGGATTTGTTTAAGGTGTTTCTAGGGTTTCTAGGAAACAACAGGATGACATGGATGACAGATAATGCTAGTCTTCATAACTATTATTAGAAGCTAAGTTCCTCTGACTTCTAAGTAGTCTGGAAATTTCTTTAAATGAATTCCATGAGGAAGTTATTGCATTCAACACTTGGGTTATAGCTCTAGATAATTGTATGGTTGGAAATGATCGGCTTTCTCTTGTAAGTGTTGCTCCTAGTGTAGTTACTAATAAGAATAAGCCTCTTCACTCACAAAGGAATGAAAATCCTAGTGTTGGACGTTGTTGATGTGAGAAACTAAGGACGATTTTATTGGTTTTAGTTAAAAAAATTTGTTGATATATGTTATAATGTAAATACCTTCTTATACTTGGGATCTTTTGTAGATTCATAAAAAGGTATATATTTATAATAAGGAATAAATGAAACCCTAGATATTGGCACTTATTTTGTATGGTTTGGTGAATATTTACATTGCTAGAGAATAAGAAAATCTTGTAAGGGTTCTACCTCATAATCTATTATTATAAATGCAAAATCCTTAACCATTTCTTAAAAAAAAAACCTGTTCCTTGATTTCACATGGGGATTTGGATTGATAGTGAATGGGTGTTTTGTTAAGGCACTCCATACAAAAAGGTCTCTGACTCAAATCCCCCATGGGAATTTTCCCCACAAAAATATAATGATTTTCCTTAGTATAATGCCCAATGCAATGGCTACACATTATATAAATGATGCAAATACACTCATAATGAAACTAGTAGATCACACAATTTCATGAAATGGACATTCAAATTATTCCATAGATGTGTTGGGTTGTGTTATATTCTTTCCACATAGATAATAGGGGATTTTAGGGGTACCCATAACCCCACTTTATGGGGTCCGGGGCAGCGCCCCAGAAAATTTTGGTTTTGGACCCTATGTTAGGTTGGGCGGACCCACCTATGGTTTTTGTGCATGATTTTTGCACATGTTTTTTGGACGCGATAGTTTTCGGTCCATGGTTTTGGATGCTTCGGCATGTATAAATATGTATTGTAACATTGAAAGGAACATAATGAAAAATCAAGCTGGTAGTCCCGGTTTTGGGATCCAGTGGAAAATCTCTGTGTATATGTGTTTTACGTGTTATGCTCTCGCATTTTTATTTTCCTGTGATTTAGAATTCGTATGCAGGTAATTTCTGTACGGGGTTAAAAACCTACAGTGCAGTCAGTAAAGAAGGGGTTAGAGCTAGAGTATGGATAATGAGCCCAAAGGTGGAAAAGTCAAGGTTGTGTTCCTACAACTTAGCCTTTGATTGCATAAACAATATGTCTGAATCTTAGGTTGATTATAGGATTGCATACTTTGAAAGATTTAGGAGAAAAATGAATTTCAGTCCATGGGGATTCAAAATTAATTATCAACTAAATCAAAGGTGTGTATCAAACCAAACATCCTTAGCTGAGGGCCTATAGAAATGTTGCAAATATTTCCTGAATATAATTTTTCATTGATTCTTAGAGAACATAATGAAATTGGGGATGTATTCGCCACTCAGCTAATACATTTATTATTCCCATTTATCCTAATAGGAAATATGAAATACAAGTCAAACATAGGTCAACAATCCTTGATAATATGAAGTATTAGCAAGTGTTCAAAGATGATAAAAAACTTGTTAGTTTTCTGCAAATGACCGAACACTTTTCTAATTCACATATAGATCAAGAAAATTGTTTTGGGAGGGATGAACAACAGAATTTAGGATCATATTTGGATGATTTTGTAAATCAGATAGCAGAAAAAGGTGTTATACGATTGAAGAAAAACACAATTCTGAAAGGTTTGGTGCCTCTTGAAGACTTATTTGACCAAAATGATGTGGCAAAGAATCTGTTGAAGGCTTGAAAAGACTATTCAAAATTATAAGGGAGACCACCCGGTTGGGAACTTAAATCAACTCCTTTTCCGTCTGGAATGGTGGTTCCAACTGGTTAAACTAGGTCCTTTTACCTTCTCTCTATCTATGTTGACTTTAAGTGTGTCTTTTACTCACCAATAGAGAAGAGACATCAAATCAGCCTTATTTCTGAGCTCAGGCAAGAAAGTGATCTTAGATCTGGGACTTTTGTGATCCATATTGTAGATAAATGTCTTTCGGATTAATCACATCATTAGGATTTGGTCGACGTTTCAAACCAACTAATGTGGTTCATCCTCAGGACAAGGTTAGGAAGATGCAGTTCCTTGTCCCGAGGATGAACCACATTAGTTGGTTCAAAACGTCGACCAAATCCTAATGATGTAATTAATCTGAAAGACATTTATCTACAAGAAAGTGATCCTTAAGCTGATCTGGGGCTTAGCCAAGCCACAACTAAAGTTTGTCTCTTTGATAAGAGGACTTATAGAAGTGTAATTATTAATCTAAATGAAAACTAATCCTAGAATGCAAGCAAAAGGAAAGAAATCCTAAGCCTATCTTGGTTAGGAAGATGTAGATCTAACCCAACCGATAGCAAGATAATAACATAATTGGTATTTATGTCTTGCTTAAGATGAATATATAGCTAATTAAATAGTTCAATTAACTAATATTATAATTACCAAACATGTTGTTCAGAGATCTATTAACAATGAATAATAACCAATAACGTTAGGAAGTAGTTCACATAATGCCAATGGAAATTAAATCAGAATTAGATGACATATTTCTGAGTAAATAGTTACTCAGAAATATGGTTTTAATATATCAGAGCAAAAGATACAACTGACAACATATCATGAGACAAATAGATTAGATAGCTAATCTATAAGATGGGTATTCATATTGACAGTAATGCACAATATAAATCCAATCAACATAATTTTGTCATCAAGAATGAAATTCACATTAAAAATAATAGTATTTATAATAAAAATTTATTTGAACTTGTTCTCCTGCTCTGTTGCTTAAATCCGATATCCTACAATCTCCTCAAAAGCATAGACTCTATTGCTAAAACCAAGAGCTGCAATAGTGCAAACTCTGCCTCTCATACATTGTTCATAATGGAAAAAGACAAATCCCAATAATTCTCATATCTAAGATTGATCCTCTCTACCTACATCATGAGATCCATATTACAATAGTCTTTAAGAATTACAGAATTGCAGAGAAGAGAAACTCTATCAACACTCTACAAACCACTATTTATAATTACAAATAATGAATTTCAAATAGGAGAGTTGTTGAAGAATCAATCTACTCCAATAATTTTCATTGGTCAAAATTATTTTTCTTCTCTTATTGGAGAAATTCCATTGATTCAAGTCTTCTCTTCCTCATCTCCTCAACTGTTCTCCTGCCAAAAACCAATCAAAATTAAATTAAAATGTAAATCAAAATAAAAAAAATACCAAATCTAGAAAACAAACATCTCCAATCAAATTTTAATTAAATAAATAAATAAAAAGAAATTTGTTTTCCATTGATCCTTGTAAAGATATTATTGGTCAAAGAGAACATAATCGAATGGATTTGCAATCAACAGTCTTTGAGCAAATGGAAATGCAAAAATTAAACATAGAAAAATAATTTTGGCTACAAATTCGGAGCTTAATTTTCTGCTCAATTTTAGACTCATTTAATAACTGAATCTGGTCATGCAACCACTTCATAGATATTCTCCATGATAGTATCTATCTAACGAGCCGTCCTAGGCCTGATTTGGCCAAATATAACTTAACTTATGAGCTTTCAAATTTGAAGTGTCAAAAATACTAGAATTCTAGAAAAATTGTTGCTTAGGTCAAAAATAAAATATTGTAATTCCAGATTAAATCCATTAATTATAATTAACTATTAATTAATAAGTATATACATAATTAAAATTTAATTTAATTTAATTAAAATAATATATACACCATTAATCAATTATTATATTAAATAAAATTTAAATGTATTATTTATAATATTAAAATCATTATAATATATATATATATTACACATTACATAATAGAAATATTTTTATATAATTACCCTGAATATTTATAATAAATAGATATTATTCATTGAATAATAAATTATTTAATTAAATAATATTAAATAGAATTTTGGTCCATATCCTTAATCCAATCGATTCTGACTGGCTAGTCAAAGTTAGCCGTTACATGGTCAAATATAGTTGTTAGTCGAGGCCCATATAGTTGTTTCCTAGTCAAGCTTAGCTATTGGAAGATCTACTCTCCCTATTTAACATGCAACCATGATTTGATTATTCAACTTGTCCTGATGATGAACCACACTCGTTGGTTCGAAACGTGTCGACAATTATATCATAATGTGATTTACGCCGAAAAATCTTCTCAATTACCAAATTATTTACAAAAATTAAAATAATATACATTTTGTACATTTTTCAACCCAAGCAGTGAAAATTATCGAACTTCAAATGAGCACCATTTGCAAACCATGTAACCAAATGAGATGAAACAAGTACAGATGGAAAGCTAGCGAAAATTCAAACTCAATGAAGCAATCAAAATAGAAATCCGATGAAAATAAATAATTGGCAAAATTTAGGACACTTAACCAAAAGAAAATATTAAAAAGGTGATTTAGGTATAAATTTATGGAAAGGGTCTTCATTATTTGAAATAAATAAGTAAAAAATGCGCGGGGGAGGGGGGTGGCGCGAGGGTTAAATTTTCACTTCAACACTAGCGACACACAGAGAAGAACCAGTTATCTTTGGTTAAAATATGATGAACTTTCATTTACCCAAAGGTTAAAAACAATGGATTCTACGAAACCATCTAACAACAAAACATTTCCACGGGCCCCACATAAATAGGTTAAGCAATATCAGTTCGAAAATATAAGTAATCAAAGCAAACTGAGTAAAAATCATGAATCGAAAATTTGGGAAAAAATTGTTTTAAAATTACCTCGTATGAACAAAGTAGAAGAAGGTATATATAATTGTTTTTTATAAAAGCATATATCCATTGTTATGAATGGTCTCTGACATTGCTTCGCTTCCAACGAGTCTGAACCCCAGTGAAGTTGTCTTTTATGCCACACAAGAATGACCCCGTTGCCAGCGAGCCTTCATAGCCCCAACGGGTTTACTTGTATTTCCCATGCTTCCTCTTTTAATCACCCTTTTGATAAGCGCATTTGCGAGCCTTTAGTTTATGATGTACTTGAGTCAAAGAGGTGGGACGTAATAGAGACTTATGTTAATGGATATGATACTTGCATAATGTTGACTCCAAAAATCTTTCCCCATGACCATCAATCATAGGTTTTATAAAGTAGAGGCGTGGGATGGATTCATTGAGTTAAACTCAAGTCAGTTCTTTCCTTGAAAAAATAAAACATGTCACTTAGAAAGGATGTGTGTTCCTCCATGAAAAAAAATTAAAGCAAGAGGGCTTCATAATTCCATAAAGATATACCTTTAATGATAAATGAAACTCATTAAGATAGACAAAGTAAAACTTTTCCCATGTATGTCAACCATTGTTGGGTGAGGTCACATAAATCATGGCAAAGTCATCCAAAACTAAGCTAAAACCGAAAGCAAAAAGAAAACAGTTCCAAAATGAAGTGAAAAAAAAAAAAAAAAAAAAAAAAAAAAAAAAAAAAAAAAAAAAAAAAAAAAAAAAAAAAAAAAAAAAAAAAAAAAAAAAAAAAAAAAAAAAAACTTAGAGAAAAATCCCAAATTTAAAGAACCAACTCCAACAACATTAACTATAAAATGTATCAACAAACGAATAAAAGAAGAAAACCATGTGTGTTCGTCTTTTGTTGAGAATCTAGTAAATTTTATCATGTGGAGTTATAAGTGTTTGGGCTTCTGAAATTAAAGGGTGAATAGTAGTGATGAGGGATAATAAGTTAAATGAGAAGTCTCTGTGTGCTGTAACTTTTCTTGTTTCATAAGGAAATCCTGCATAAAAACATCTTAACCATTTTATGATAAAATAAATGCTTAAAAACAGACTAAAGGTTCTGAAACTCCCCAATTTCGCTGATTTGATGAGGATCATTACTACTTTTCCCAAAAACTTGAAAGAAAACCAAACAAACGAGAATGAGTGCCAAATCTGAGGTGTGCAGTAATTCTTGAAATCCTGCAAAACAAAGTTTAAGATCAACGAAAACTAAAAACAACACTGAAAACAAAATATAAAGAAGTGGAACAGGATGTTCGTGGGTGTATTAATCTTACCATTGGAGAATTTCATTTAATTTTACCTGAGAGATATCATTTTCTTCAATAAAAATAACCTCTTCTTTTAATTAGAAGTAAAAGCATGAATAAATTGAACTTTTTGAAATTTCGTTGACCCAAAATCATCATTTATTAAATCTAAACTAAAGCAAGCAATAAACTAGAAAATGATGCCTCGCATTCAAGGAATCATAAGTAAACCAAATCCACTGAAATGAGAATGAAGCGATGCCTCTTTATGAATTGCAGCAGAGATTATTCTCTTAATATTTCAAATTTCATATCCACTTAATGATTCTCATAAATTGTCAAAAATCAAGACCAAGTCCAAACAATGTAATGCATATGCTTAGATGGAGAGGTCTTGAAATTTTGTATGCTAAATATAGAGTGATATATCTAAACTCAAATATAAAAGAAATCAAAACATGATTTAACCATGATCTGTTACCTTTACATGTTCCAAATTTCTTACCAACTGCTACATTACTATAGTCGTTGCTCAAGAGTGCCTTGAAAAGCAAATGAATATGCACACTAAAAAGATGATTGAAATAATGAAATGGGCATCCAATAATGAGGCCAAGGCAAAAACAAAAACAAACCACAAGTAATGAAATTTCTCATTAGTGAGGAATATTGCCGAGAAAAGTAAAAAGAGGCCTATGTGCATATACTATGAAGAATGTATATCCCCAAAGTCACAAAGTCATCCTAAGGAATGAATGCTTGGATTGGATAAAATTATAATTAAAATACGTCCAAGCTCTTGACCACCATGATAACATGAAAGTAATTATAAATATACAAGGATAATCAAATAGGACTCCATGTGAGCATAGTGAAAGATCATAATGAATTGATCAGAGACTTACAAGGATACTTAACCTGATATTCCAAAGTTCCAAAATGAGAAGAGGTGAAAAGGAAATTTCAAGAGGAAATATAAATTGATTAATGATAACAGCCCAATATCTTAAGGTTCCTAGGTTCCGAGAGAATTAAAATGAAAGGTAAGAGCTCCAATAAACAAGACTTCCGAAATGGGAACAATTATGTGATAGACAAAATCGCGATAAATAAAGCCTAACTTATTTAAATGTTTTCAACATAAATTATTATCAGAAGTTTAATTGATTTTCACTTCCAATATTGGAAGCCCTAATATAGATATTTCTTGTAAATATTTTTAAATAAGAGTTCTGATAAAAGGAAGCTCGGAATTAATATTGGGTAAAAACATAATATTGGAACTCGGATATGGTAATAACTCAATATGACTTCTACCATATTATGAGATCAAGGAATTTGAGCAGGAAAATAAAATAGCCCTCGTAGATCTCAGAGAAATACCTCAGAAAATGTTTTCAAATGATTTTGATATAACATAAACCTAAGAATCCAATAAGCCAGAAAGTCTGAAATTTTGAGGAAAGATCTTAGAAAAATGAAAAGCAAAGGATCGGGATTCCAAGATTCACCAATTAGAGGGTCTAAGTCACTTCGAAATAAAGGAATATGACTAAAGGGAAAACAATATGAGCGAGTGTGATGCAATGTTTCAACTCAACTCAACAATTTGTGAGATTCGAAATAGACAGAGATAAAATCATGGATAGGATTATTTTATGGCTTGTTGCAAGATTTTGGAGCAAATTTCATTTGCTTATGGGCCATCTTTAATTTAAAATGTGAGAAGTTGTAGGCCCATAACAAATCTGAACAACAAGTGGCTAAGTGTTCAATTTTAGCTACATTAATGGTTATTAGCTCATCTCGTGTATTTTTGAAGCAAGGAAATATGAACAAAAGCAACAATATAAAATACCCAGATTCTGATGAAAAAACAAATACTTCCCTGAATATGTTGTGGATTGTAAAGGGTTGACTACTCACTTTATTATAAAGCCAACTAAATTTTCTTGTACACATCAAGTTTCCAAATCAAACTAATGAAAACATGTAATAAGTAAAAGGGAAATAAGGAATAGACTAATAAAAATAGAAAACTAGCAACAGATGAAGGTGAACATATTTATTCATACCTGGAAGAGTCTAATTGTAAGCTTACCTCATGAATCTTCAAGTTCTCCCATGCATTTCTCAAAATTTTCATATGTTTAAAATCTTCTTATTTCTAAATTAACCATTAAGTAATGAGCAATTTGCATCTATTTCCCATTTAAATTGAAGAAATTGTGTTAAAAATGAACATAAGAAATGTTTGTGAATTTAGGGAAAATTGGTATGCTTAGCTGTAATGATTCTTTGAAATTTCATCATTCATGATTTTGTTTGAGAAAAACAATTTTAATCTTATGATGAAAAATTGTGAAGAGGGAAAATCAAGAGCATCACATATGTATGATCCAAAGCACTCTAAGCCACTTTTGCCAAAAATGAGATGGATAACAGAGGAAACATTTGAGCCCATTATTTGTTTCTTAAAAATATGCAATAATAAAATAACTACAAACATGAAAGGAAACTAAATCTAAACTAATATATCGCTAATCCTAACTAAATGAAAGGAAACATGATAAAGTATATTCATACTTCCAATGAAACCATACTCTCATTTTAACTCCTGCATGTATGTATAGGGCACTCAATAGGAGTAAAATTGCAACTAAATTATTAAAAGAAAAATTCAACCTAGTATGTACATCTAACGAGTTTAGCGAAATAAACTTATTTACAAACAATTTTCCTTGAAATTCTTCGGAATTTTTGCCTACAGGAACATAAAAATAAGCATGCATTTTAGTGAATGAATGAAAGAAGTTCAAAGGAAAAGGAAACATTAGGTCTAGATTGAATGATACATTTCTAAATATTGAAGTCTATTGAACACTAACAAAATCTGAAATATTCCTGAGTAGTGGAACTTCTATATATTTTTCAAATGGATCAATAAAGTATGGATGAACATTTAATAGGTTTCTAGAAGTATTCTATTGCTGATTAGAATGAAATGGTACACTCTCAAGTGCCAGAATTTGTGATAAACTAATTTGAAAATAATACATGAACTCGCCAAACATGAAAAAATAAAATTTCAAAATAAGTAGTCGATGTTCATGCTTGAAATTCTGGAATTGATTTTCATACAAGATTACTAATGCGCCTCATGAGTGTTGAAAGTTTGCAAACTCAAAATGCCAGTGTAATGTACTTAGAAGTTTAAAAATGATATTCAAAAGAAAAACAAATTCAAACTTCGGGCACTGAAAATTAAGCAAATTACAATTTATATTAATGTTACAAATAATGGTACAACATGGCTGGGACTCATTTGTAAAGATTAATTTCCCATAATTATGAATATAAATTATAAGGCTAAACACATTGTTTGCATTATTTTGCGAGAATGAGAAGATTTTGAGTTTATGATCCAAAAATGGTACTTTGTCATCGTAGGAATAAAAAATTGGGATGGATCTACCAAAATTTCTCTAATGGTTGCATGTTTGAAAATTAGAATGGACTTGAATAAATCATTGATTAAAGTTGTCTTTATCTTCCAAGTCATCATCATTATAAGTAACTTCATAAGTGTTCTTTTCTTTTCCAAGTCATCATCATTATAAGTAACTTGATAAGTGTTCTTTTCCTCTAAATTAAATAAATCAAAACCAGGCAAGTAATTGAATACCAAATTAAGAGAATCTTCAGGATTATTGATTGAGTTATTGATTAAATTTTCTCTCCCAATATCATAAATTAATAATTATTATATATATCTTTCTGTTTACTAAAATTAATTTGTATTCAAAATAATTCTTGATTGATTATTAATTAAATTTTTATTGTTAAAGATATCGGGGTAGAGAGAAAAATAGGAAGTTGAAGATATATACCTGAAGGTTTCTCTATGTATAGATGATTTCTGATTTTCAAAGATAGACAATTCAAATTCATCAAGCATTTGATCGATCTGCAAATTGTTGTTGAGTCGCTCCATAATTTGCAATTTATTATCAACAGATTATGAATTAATTTCAGTTGTAGACTATGTGTTGTTGTCATTATGTAGTTGATTAAATTGTTGTTGATTGTTTCTGATAAATCGTGCATCTTGTTGAATTTCTACTTGATCAACATTATGTAAATTTGGAGCCTTTCAAGCACAATAATTAATATTTGTAATTTCATTTTATGAAGAATAGGAGTTGTCATTTTGAGCAATTGTATCAACAATGGATATAATTTATGGTTTTCCATAGTTATCATAGGAAAAAGACACTAAATGGAATTAAGGAGGCAAATATTTGGACTGAAATTGCATTAAAATTAATTTAAATCTAATATAAAACATATCCAAAGTCTCACCTTCCATCCTATGTAATTATTCTTACTGATCACACTCATTTTCATAATCATATTCTTGAAACGTGTGAAGGAAAACCTTTGAAAACTCACCCTGACTATGTACATAGGCAACTGGAAGGAAAACCTTTGAAAACTCACCCCGACTATGTACATAGGCAACTGGAAGAAATAAGCATCGTCTTTGGCTTTTCCTATCAAAGTAATAGTGAAAATCCTACAAATAACACCTTCACTAATATTGAAATTATTGCAACTTAAAATAAATTGAAGGAGATGATTAAAAGAAGATGTCTTACCATTATATTTTACCTAAGACAGGGTATGGATTGCCTTTAACAGAGTAGTAATTGGATGAGGTCTATTAAAGCAACTTCAAGGAATTTTTTTACATGGAGTCTATGTAAAAAAAAAAAAAAAAAAAACAATTTACTATGGCCCTCCTTCTAGCGCCAAAAATGTTGAAGGCTCGAAATGACCATTCAACATTATAAGGGATACCACCCCATCAGGAACATAAATCAACTCCTTTTCCATTTGGAATGGTAGTTCCAACTAGTTAAACTAAGTCCAGTTACCTTTTTCTATCTCTGTTGTCTTAAAGTATGTCTTTTACTTACCAATAGAGAAGAGACATCAGATCGGCCTTCTTACTGATCTCAGGCAAGAAAGTGATCCTTAAGTTGATCTGGGGCTCAGTCAAGCCACAATTAAAGTTTGCCTCTTTGATAATAGGACTTCTAGAAGTGTAATTATTAATCTAAATGTAAACTAATCCTAGAATGCAAGCAAAAGTAAAGATATCCTAAATCTATCTGAGATGGGAAGATGTAGATCTAACCAACTGAGAGTAAGATATTAACATAATTGGGATTTTAACATGTCTGACTTAAGATGAATATATAGCTAATAAAATAGTTTACTTAACTAATATTATAATTACCAAACATGTTGTTCAGAGATCTATTAACAATGAATGATGAACCAATAACATTAGGAAGCATTTCACATAATACCAATGGAAACTAAATCATAACTAGATGAAAAAATTCTGAGTAAATAGTTACTCAGAAATTTGGTTTTACTATATCAGAGAAAAATATACCACTGACAATAGATCATGGGACAAATAGATTAGATAGCTAATATATAAGAAGGGTATTCACATTGACGTAATCAAAATAGAAATCCAACAAAAACAAAAACAAAACTAGCAAAATTTTATGACACTTAACCAAAAGAAAATATTAAAAAGGTGATTTAACTGTAAATTTATGGAAAGGGTCCCCATTATTTGAAATAAATAAATCAAAAATGGGGGGGTTGAATTTTCACTTCAACGGAATCCTAGAGTAATTGTCTCCTAAATAGAAGTAGACGACTGCAATATAGGAACAAGACTACATCCTAAGTTTGTTAAGCTTTCAGAATCCTTGACTCCTAAAGTTAGAAATAAATACCTTGATCTGATGAGGGAGTGTTCAGATGTTTTTGCATGGGGATATGATGACCTTAAGGTGTATGACAAAAACATCATTCAACATACCATCCAAATAAACAAGGATCAAAAGCATTTTAAGCAGAAGTTAAGAAGAAAAAGCCCTTTATTGTTGCCTCTTATTGAAAAGGAAGTTATAAAACTATTTCATGCAAAGATTATTGTCCCCCTTAGATTTTCAAAATGGTTGTCCAATTTGGTACCTGTAAGGAAGAAAATGGTAGAGATAAGGCTTTGTGTAGACTTTAGAAACCTCAACAAGGTGTCTTTAAAGGACAATTATCCCTTGCTTGAGATGGATCATATATTGCAGAAGGTGGTTGGCTCGAGAAGGATGTCCATGCTTGATGATTTTTCAGGGTATAATTAGATCTTGTTGCATCCTAATGACCAAGAAAAGACATCTTTCATCACTCCCTGGGTACCTTCATGTATGCCAAATTTCCCTTTGGGTTGATGAATGCAGGGGTCACCTTTCAGAGGGCCATGGATATTACGTTCGCTGATGAAAAGGATAAGTTTATTGTTATTTATCTCGATGATATCACTGTTCTTTCAAATTCTCATTTTGACCATTTGAAACATTTAAGACAAGTTTTTGAGAAGTGCAGGAGATATGGCATATCCTTGAACCCGAAGAAGTCCCATTTTACAATGGAGGAGGGCAAGTTGCTCAGGCATATCATCTCAAAAGATGGCATCAAAATTGATCCAAACAGAGTGGTTGCATTTCAGAAAATTGATGTCCCCAGGAGTAAAAAGGAGGTACAGTAATTTTTGGGCCATATTAATTTTTTGAGGAGTTTCATTCTTAATTTAGCAGAAATTATAAGATTTTTTACTGACATGCTAAGGAAGGAAAGTGAAATCAGATGCACTGTTGAAAATACTAATCTTTTAAAGAGATTAAGAAAGTTTTAGTTATTGTTCCTGTTTTGGCAAGTCTGGATTATGCTAAAGATTTCATCATGTTTACTTTTTCATCTGAGTGCACTATTGCAGCGGCCCTCATGCAGAAAAATCAGCAAGGTAATGAGCAGCCCATAGCCTTCTTTAGTAGAGGTTTGAGAGATTCTTCCCTCGAGTATAAGATTATTTAGAAACAAGCAAATGCATTGGTAAAGGATTTGAAGAGTTAGAGTTTATGTGCTCCATTCCCATGTGGTTACATATGTTCCAAATGTTGTTGTGAAGGACATCTTAACACATCCTAATCCTGAAGGTCAAAGGGGTAGATGGATAGCAGCAATTCTGGAGTATGATGTGGAGATTAAGCCAACTAAGTTGATAAAGGATCAAGGATTGGCCAAATTGATGGCAGATTCAAACCTTAGTGTGTTGGACATAAACTTCATTGTTGGTTTGTCCAATGACAACAATGAAGAATCTACTCAGCAAGTATCTAAAAGGTTTCTCTCTTCCCCTTGGTATGCTGACATAATTTATGTTTTACAACATTTACAGGCCCCTCCAAAGTTGACCAAAACAAAAGAAAGATTTTTGGAGTTGAAGGTTGTAAAATTATGCATCTTAAATCAGGTTTTCTTTTGGAAGGACTGAGGAGGTTTGTTGTTAAATTGTTTGTTGGAGGATGAGGCCCCGAAGGTTATGGAGGAATTTCATAAAGGAGATTGTGGAGGTTATAATTTTTAAAATGCCACAGCCAATAACATCTTGAGGGCTAGTTTTAGTGGCCAAAATTATTTGTTGATGTGTACAAAAGGGTATCAAGTTGCCATGAATGCAAAAAATTTGACAGAAAGAGAAAGCTCTTACCCTTACCCTTGAAACTTATTGCAGTGGAGGCACCTTTTCAGAAGATGGGTTTGGATTTCATTGTGGAAATTCATCCCTCATCTTTAAGGCAACATAAATGGATTCTGACAACCACAAATTATTTCACAAAGTGGATAGAGGCGATATCAACTAGACAAGCCACAGATACAGTCATCATTCAATTCCTGGAAGGTAACATTCTTTCGAGATTTATTTGTCCTCGTAGATTAATCATAGACAATGTTGTTGCGTTGAATTCTAAAAGAATGGTTGAGTTTTGTCATAAGTACCACATTATACTTGGTCACTCAACAACATATTACCCACAGGGTAATGGCTTAGCTGAGTCCTGTAACAAAATCTTGGTGAATATCATTAAGAAATTGTTGCAAGAGAATAAAAAAACATGGCACAAAAAGTTAATTTATGCCTTGTGGGTTGATCGGGTAATACCAAAAAATCAATTGGTATGTCTTATTTCCAGTTACTGTATGGGACAGATATTATTTTCCCTTCTTGTTTGGGAATTCCAGTCATGAAATTATTGCAGGAAGAGGATGCAGAACCAAATGACATGCAAAGGAGGATTAACCAAATGATTCAGCTGCATCAAACTAGAGAGGAGGTGTACAACAACACTTAAACAATCTAGGATAAGATACATAAAATCTTTGATTAGAGGACAAAGGATGAGGACTTTCAAGCTGGTGACTTGGTTTTAAAGTGGGATGCTAGAAGTGAAGAAAAAGGGAAGCATGGTAAATTTGAAAACCTTTGGAAGAGACCTTTCAAGGTTGCAAAATTTCACGAGAGCAATGCATACTTGCTACATGATTTAACAGGGGAGTTTCTTGTTGGAGGACCTATGAATGAGAGGTTCATCAAGCATTATTTTAATTGAAATCAGTTGAATTTCATCAATACATTGTATATATTCATTTAATTTTTAGTACTACGAGTGTGGCCAGTTGTTATCAGAATTTGGAGCCCGAAGAGAAGGCCCTGAGATTTTGATGGCCTGTTGCCATTGTCCATAATGTAATCACTTTTTGAGTCAGTTTGGAGTTAATTCAAGAAGTCAATAATCCCAATGGTTAGCAAATTGGTCTATGATGTTATTGGCACCTCATAGGGAGTATGCCATCACCATTGGAGCCAATGGTAGTATCCTATATTCACAGTAGTCAAAAATAAATTTTGTCTTTCAAATTTTGTCAAAAGTATAAAGGTGTAGCTATGATCTTATGGAAGATCAAGCTTTAGGTCTTAGGTTGGAATAAAAAAAATTATTATTCATTGTAAATATGTCAAAGTGTGTCAAGAGTCACAAAAATGATCTTTTAGATCCCAATGGGTCCAGTTAAGTAGGTTTAGGGTCAAGTTATATCAAGAAACCATGAGCAAGATTTTGCTTCCATCCTTTGTCATCATGGGCACAGATTTGTAGGTGTCTTGAGTCAGTTAAAATGTCAAATCATGATTGATCATGACATCAACAATAGTACAACGGTCAAGAGGACCATGTTGCGCTTTTTCCAAGTGCTACACTTTTGGTTATTTTGATGCCTCTAAAATCTTAGCACCAACATCGGGGATAACCACCCGGTCCGAACCTTAGTACAACTCCTTTTCCGTTTGGTGTGGTGGCTCCGACTAGATATTATGGGACCAGTTTCCCATATAATGAATGGTTTGATGGATGATTGTTTTATAATGTATAATAAGGATGATAAGTGCTTTAATCTTATGACTCAAAAATATGCAAATATGCTTATCTAACCCAAGTAATGTACTAACAATGTGATTTCTGATTATTTCTAATAGACAAATAATCATATAGATGAATTACTAATCGATAGAAAGATGCATTCATAGATAATGATTACTTTGTTTAAGAAATTAAACAAAGTAATTATTAATCAAACATATCGCATTCATAACAATGTATATCGCTGACATATATCTTTAAAGTAAAACAATTCTAAATCTTCAGAAATGACATGATAAAGAATTATTTGAACAGCATACATATATCAACAATAGCAACTTTTAAAAGGAATGCTTCATCACATAAGGAAACAAGACAAAAGAACAGTGATAAAAATATTGCATGAATTTGAGTCTTTCTGATGTAAATAACACTTTGATTCCACTTTCTTGTTTGAGAAAACCTTCCAGGAGATACAAAAGTGCAAGTCTTAAGAAAAAAATTCTTCACAAAAATGTAGAACTTTGATCCACTACTGATAAAAAACTATTCAAAAGTACAAAAGTGTAACTTCTCAAGTCAAATCTTATACAAATTGAGGACCCTTTCTTCAAAGAAATGAAAGGGTTTAAATAATAAAATAAAAACTAACTGTCAATAAAAATCGGTTTGAGCTGTTGAAACTGCAAACATGAAAATCTAGGATTTGATTTATGAAAATATCAGTGCGATAGCCTTTTAACTGATTCATTGTATCTACTTCTTCTCTTTCACTTGTAGCTGACAAAGTGAGACCATTTGCTGAATTTTCGGAGGGTGACTCAGCCTAGAATGTAGTTGAGTTGTGTGCATAGCATCTGAAAGTTGGGGAACCATGAGATTGACAGCGTCGGCAAGGAATTTGGTGGCCATTTGCTGACTGTGAGACTTTACTAGGAAAAACCAAAATGCATCCTAAGTTAAGTTTTGCACTTTTCCGATTTGTTCTTCTCTGTTGACCAGATCCTGTCTCCATTGATCTTCTAGCGCTTTTGCTTTCGAGAGCTTTCCTGGAGAGAAATCGGAGATCAAGTTAGCTAGATATAAGTTGTCATTTACCAACTCAATCTCATTGTTCCTTGTAGCCCTAGATCTGGAAGTAGCTCTTTCGGCCTTAATTAACTATGATTCCCACTCCGAAAATAAGATTTCTTTGTGTGATTCTTGGATTTTCGGTAGATTAGTAGCCATGCCTTCTTTTGAACTTTGCCAAGATAGAAATTTTGTTACCTTATCATCTGCGTTTTCAAATTCTAGCATGGTTTCAACTACCTGTTCAATGAGTGATGCAGTGATAGTGCACAATGGGTCAACCAATGATATCTTATGGCAAAGGATATTTAGTTGTCGAGATAAGGATTTAGTCACTTCCAGGGCTTCTTTCTTGAATTCATCAACCTTCGGATAACCCTTGAATTTTTCTACTTGTAATTGCAGTCGTGCAATTTGTTCTTCTTTAGTTTTCTTTTCCTGTTGAATTGTCGCTTGAAGCTTGTTGAGTTCTTGAGACAACTTTTGTTGTTTCTGAAGAGCATGTTGATCGATATTTTGCTTCTCCAGACTTAGCTGTTCTTTTAGTTGCTCATTCTGTTGTTTTTACTCTGCTAGCTGTTGTTCAAGCTATCTGATCTTCTGTTGTTCCAATATAGTTTGCTCTTCAAGTTGGGTGATCCTTAAATCCTTTTCCTTGATCAATTGGCTAACTTCGGAAGCCTTTTCCATTGTAGCTGCTGTATAGGCACCTTCATATTGAGACAACTTAGTCAAATCCTTAGAAGGGTTGACTTCTGAGTCTTTCCATACCACATTCATCAATTCAACTTGAGGAGTTGATAATGTTCCCTGGTCAATTTTCCTCCTTTTCCTTTGTTTTTTGACCACAACCCTATGCTTTGGACTATAAAATACATCCAGGGGTGGTATTTCCTCTACCTTCAAATTCCGAAGGATTCTCTGGAATTATTTCAATGTCCTGCTGAGTGTTCACTGTGCCGATTTCCCCTTCAATTGTAGAAGTAGTAACAATAGGCTCCTGTGTTGCGGGCAATTATGGTGTAACGATGTTTTGGGATTCATTCTGGTTCTTGATCATTTGATCGAACTGCTCCCATTCCTTAATTAAGCTGGAATCAATATGCACATCGATATCTAGGAGCTCATTGGTCTTTTCATTTGTTTGCTCCTTTTCGGGACTCTTCTCCTTTTCAGGACTATTCTCCTTTTCGGGACTCTGGTTCTTCTCAGTAGTTTGTTCTCCACTGTGGCTTTCTTGCTGCACCATAGGGGTAGTGGCCAATAAATCCAGAGGCAGTGTTTGTAACCTCTGTGTCCTAAACTGCATAAACTTATCTCCCCCCCCCCCCACTCCTAATTTGATCTTTGCTAGATGTTTTACCCGTGAAAATAACTCAGCTGAAGTGAACAAGTCATCATATTCATCTATCTCATGTTCAAATTTGGCAAGTTTCACCTGAGTGGTGAAGTTGTAAGCCACTACTCTTGGATCATATTGTCTCTTAGGAATGACTGCTAACTTTAGAATTTTTATCGTCTCTGTTTCTTTCTCTGCATATTTGAAATCATGCAATGTGTAAGTACCATAGCGGAGGGGAAATGAAGGCCACATTTGTTTCTTGGACTCTTTGAGGTTCCTGGACATTCCTATTTCTGTTATCTAGTAAGTTATTTCTCTAGCCAATAGCTTATCAGGAATGTACAAGGGGAGAACATGTGGATCTGTGGTGCTGCCAAAAAATCTGACATAGGTGAACATTTCTTCATCAAACCAACTGCCAATTTATTTTAGGTCAATGCTGGCCTCATCGGATAACCGAGGAGTGGGTTTGTTGAATATGGCTTGATGGACGAATAAAACAAGACCATGGCAACCTAGAGTGGGGTAGTCATAATTGAAACAGATGGTATCCACGATGTAGGCGCTCATATAGAATGGGGGTATTATTCGGGTAGTTACAAACATATTTCTTCTATAATCAAGGATTTGGTTGGCCATTTTATCTGATAAAATGGTTGCCCAATCCATGATATAAGAGTTAATTGTTGCTTCCATTAAAGGCACCATTTCTATGGAAAACCTAGCTGAATTAGAGACTCCAAAGAGTCTACATATCATAGCACCAACATAGCAATAGGGAGATGCTAAGGAGTCTACGAAGTACATACCACAGGATTCATGCTTATGCTTTCTTGGGAAATGCCTCCATTGCTTGATAGCGTCCGACTCTACATCGTTCTCCTTACGAAAGCTTCTAAAAATGCCTTGTTGTACTGTTTTTGGGGGTCCCGCAAATGATACATCTTCTTGACATCTTCTGCCCTGAATGTCTCGAACATCCTTCCATCAGCTGTATAGAATGATCTGTCGGTTATTTTGATACTTTCTATAACCCATCTCACCAAGTCATTGTATGGTAACACTTTCACACGGGCTGCTATTCTCTGTAGGAAGGAGCTGGCTAAATAGTTAAGAGTATTTTCTGATTTATCAGTTGAACCAGCCATTGCTCCTTCTTCTTCAATTTCACTTGGATCCTCGGCTTCGAGTAAATTATATATGCCCTCCCATGAAGTCTTGTTGAGGCCTGCACAGGTAGTGTCAGCTATCAGTACCAACTTTGTTGGTTCATCTTTTGCTATGACGGGGACCTTTGCTTTAAAAGCTCTCTTAAACATTTTTGTTGGACTGATGATTTTGGATTCGCTCTACAAAACAAAACAAAAGGACGTAACAGTGGAAAAAACTTGTTCAAAGCTAATACGCAACGCATAGGACTAACAACAATTAAGCGCAATAGATGCTACGGATCTATGATATATTAAGACACCATGGATGAAATCCTTGAAAGATTCATCCATAACTACTTCTTAATGATTTCCCCATAACTTCCAACATGAAACTTTAATGTCGTTATGATATGTCGCATCCAAAATTTATAACGGTCCTTTTTAGAATGCGTATCGTGACTTCCCGATCAACGATTATCGGTAATCGCATATCGCAGAACAAGAGTTATAAGTGCCGTGCTTAATCGTTCCTTTACATGGTTGCAATTGCAATCAGTGGTGAGCTAGCGTGGGGAGGCAACATGCTTTAAAATAAATAAATCATTTAAATTTTCTTTATGATTGATTTATAACTTTAAACCGCACATGTTCATAATACTTCATGTTTTGCCTTTATCGAAAGCGTGCTTCATGATAATAAAATCGCATCGGCAGATTTCAACGGAACTTTTTGGGATGTGTCTTATGATTTTAGCGATGCACGATTACGATCAACTTATAGCATCGGAGGTTTTCTATGGAAGACTTGGAGTGATTTGTTGATGAGTAGCAATATGTGATTTTCGATAGAGTTAACGCATCGACGGATCTCAATGGAGCACTTTAAGTCCATTATTGAAATAAAGGATGTGCGTGATGCGATATTTTCCCTTTATAATTGTTTTCGTTCGATAAAGATTTATGATAAGGTTTTAGCATAATTCAAATCAGATCGGACCTTATCAAGAGGAATTTCATGGGTTTGATAAATTTTCAAATTGCGATTGCGATTTAACCTACCCTAAAATCAAGTTTTTATATGACTTATTATAAAATTTAATTTTCAAACATTTATTAACTTTATTTATATTCTAAAAGGGGACCCATTTCTTATTAAGGTTTTATATGAAAAATTTTGAAATGGGGAGGGTTGTTGTATAGCACAACAATTGGCGATTCACTGGAAGAAACAATTATCTCTGAAAAATAATGCAATATCTAAAACTTTCTTAGTTTGGAAACAATTGAGGATAAAGAAAACCATCTAAGAATAGCTAAACAAAAATTAACTCTGAATAAAATAGCAATTTCTTGCAATTTCTTTTACAATCCCTTAAAAATAAAAACATTTTTGGTTTCTTCAAGTTTTGATTGGTTGATAAATATAAAGTAGGGGGCTCTTCCAACTTAGCTTTTAAATTTACTCTTTTGTCACAAGTAGTGCCTCTACTGCTAACAAACATCTACAGTCTCGACAGGGTTACCTTTTGACCATCAATCATTCATTGTCCCATCCATCTAAGAGTATAACTTTTGAAAGATAAATCCATAAAGATATGTTTATATATGTGTATTTTTTAATTTTATATTCTTTTAATTTTTAAGGATAAAAAGCCATTGTCCTGGTTTGGGACCCAGCTGATGACAATGCCATTCACTGGATATAATTGAACTGAACAAGCTGGCTTGTAATGAGACTCCTTGTCTTATGATTATAAGCCATTACCCTGTTTTGATATGCACTATTGGTAATGTCAGTTTAATTAGTTCCCTATGATCATGGTAAGCAGGCTCATGATGAGACCTCTTATCTTCTATATCAGACATATTTTAGAATTACACTCTGAAAAATCATAAACTTAGTGGATGGGGTGAATGACTTTCTCCTTAAGAGTTTATGGATGACAATTTTAGAGTTATGGATGCTAAGCTTGGAAAAGTCTTTACTTTTTATGAATAACCTCTCTTAACTTTACAAAACTTAGAATGATTTACAGTGTTTTCAAGGTTTTTAGAAGATTTTGCAAACTTTAAAGAGGTCTTCAGAGTTTGATGTTTTATTCAACTTTCCAAAACTGTAACAATTTCCTTAAAAGTTTCTAGCATTTGAAAGCAAGTATTCACAATATCATCTCTTAGAGATTTTCAATAGTAAAAGGCCAATGGAAGACTATTCACAACATTATTTTCTAAGAAATAAACAAACTTGCATAAAGAATATTTACAGGTAAGAAGGGGTTACCTTCTTAAGAAAATAATTTCTTTAAGATAAGCCCATTCACAAGAAGAGAATCTCTCTTTCCTGATCAATCTTGCAGTATGAACGTTGATGAGCCTATCTTTTCAATGATTTGAATGGTCCAAGCCACATCTTTTGAAATTTGGTATGTTTACCTTTGCCTTCATGTGCTTTGTCCCATTTCAACGCGAGATCACCAATTTGTAATGTTTTTGAGCCAGTAGAACTTGCATCAAAAGAAGATTTAATGACTTGTTGATGTTTAGCATGAGTGGTTTTGGCCTTCTCTCTTTCTTCCTCCAATTTGAGGATATGATCAAATCTTAATTGAATAAAGGAAGAAGGATTTTCTTCAATAAATTGTACTAGGGCTAGAGATGGGAGTGCTAAGTTTAAAGGTATTACAACTTATGTGATCTGCCCATAATGCAAATATTAAAGATTTATGCCAATTCTTTTGATTTTGATCAACAGTTCTTTTAATAATCTTAATGAGATTCTTATTAGTTGACTCTGCCAAACCATTACCTTGGGGATAGTAATTTGCAGAATCTTTTAATTTAAAACCTCCCTTAAGAGAAAATTCAACTATACTACTCTCAGAAAAATAAGATGCATTATAAAAAATAAGAGCATTAGGTACACCAAACCTGGTAATAATGAATTGATCAAAGAAATCAATGATTGCATTAGAGTTGGCTACCTTTAATGGAATTTCTTCTACCCACTTTGTGAAGTAGTTCGTGGCTATAAGGATGTATTATGTTGCTTGGAAGAATGTGGAACAATCTCTCCTATGATATCAAGCCCCCACTGTTCAAATGGTTGCTCAATGTTTACTGGTTGTAAAGGAAAGGTTGGTTTCCTTTGTCTCCCACTAGAAGTTTGGCATATCTTGCATTCCCTGACATAATCATGGGCATCTTTAAACAAAGTGGGCCAATAATATCCAGCATGTATGATTTTGTGAGCTGTATTATCTCCTCCAAAATGTCCACCCGCTAGACCATCATGTAATTCCTGCAAAACCTTTTGTGCTTTAGTTTTTTCAAAGCATCTTAATAAAATTGAATCATAATTTCTTCTGAATAACACATCATCAATGATTTCGAAGTTTTTTGCATTTAATCTTAAGGCACATTTATTTTTGTAACTGAAATTAGGGGGAGCATATCCATTTTTCAAGTAAAATACCAAATCAGCATAATGAGATTCAGAATTTATGATACTTATCTCGTTCACTTGAAGAATATTATCTGAATCTTCATGTTCTGGAATATTGGAAGTTCTTGCTAATAACCTACAAAAACCTTGCCCTCTCACAATTTTCTTTGGTTTAATATCAATATCATACTCCTGTAAATTTGTTACCCAATTAGCTCTCTTTTCTCCTACTTCCCTTTTCACTAGCAATTGCCTCATTGCGGACAATGGGACTATTGTTTTTGTGTGTGTTTTTAAGAGAAATGGTCAAAATGTTTGATAGGTTTAAACATAGCAAAGTTTGTTTTTCTACTTTCGAATAGTTGAGTTCAGCACCCTGCAAATTGGAACTAAAGAAAGATATAGGTGCTTCTACTTGTTGATCATTAATTTGTGTTAAAACAACAGCATAAGATGTTTCAATGGCCAAAGTATACAAAATAAAATGATTAGAAAAATTGGGAGTATTCAATGCAAGAGCATTAATAATTCCCTGTTTGATTGAGTCAAAGGGTTATTTTTCCTTATGTCCCCATTTGAAAACTAAATTTTTCTTAATCATAGTTGTAAAGGTAAGACTATATGAGAAAAATCAAGGACAAATCTTTTTACAAAATTTATGTCCCAAAAATGATTGCATTGATTTCTTCTTATGTGGCAAAGGAATATCAGAAATCTCTTTTATCCTGTTAGGATCTATATAAATGCCATCTTTGGATACAATAAACCCTAAGAGTTTGCCTTCATTTAGAGCAAAGAATGATTTTCTTGGGATTTAAAGAAATCCCATACCTTTTACATCACTCAAAGATCTGTTTTAAATCTTGTAGATGATTGGCCCTTTTCTTGGAAAAGACAGTCATGTCGTCTAAGTAAACAACAACTGGCCTATTGATCAATCCTTTGAAGGCTATATCCATGGCTCGTTGGAAAGTAGCTCCAGCATTTATCAAACCAAAAGGCATTTTCTGATAAGCATATGTTCCCCATTTAGTTCTGAATGTAGTTTTTAGTCTATCATCTGGATGCACCAGTATCTAATTCTATCCTGAAAAACCATCAAGAAAGGACATTAACTCTAAGCCAGCTACTGATTGAAGTATTTGTTCCATTGTTTTTTTTTAACAGAAACGAGTATGAGCTTTCATTAACTGGGCGGCCAGAAGCCATGGAATCGGTTAGAATCGGCAGGTAGATTTTCTGCTTGACTTTTCAGCCAGCGAACATTGCCCTCTATTCTTAACAGCCTCTTCTTTTTACATTTAGAAAAAGTGTGTTTCTGCTGCTAATTTCTCAAGATGCAAGATACAAACAAATTGATATAGCAGGAGACAAAAAAACATTTCACTTTAGGGAATTGGTTCCCAAAGAACTTCATTATTTCTGAGAAGGGAGCCAATGTCTAGTTGAGCTGCCTTGTTTGCCTCATTGTCTGCTTCTTTGTTGTTTATTCTCAAAACATGGAAAAACTTCAGTTTCATAGTCTTTTTCATACCTTTGATCCTTGAGATGATCCTTGCAAGTTGCAGGTCTGTTGGGATGGAATTGTTCGCCAATGCTTGGATAATTACCTGGGAATCTCCAAAGACATTTTCCTCCTTATAGCCCAGTGCTTTGAGAAATTTGGATCCTTGGAAGAGGGTCATCACTTCTGCTTGAATGCTTGTAGAGTGGCCTAATCCCCAAGTGAATTTGTGGACAGTTGTTCCGTCTGGATTTATTATGATACCTCCGACTCCCGCAACACCTGGGTTCCCTTTAGCAGCCCCATCAAAGAAAAGAGATGGAAGAATTTGGTTGGACATCCAGATTTGAAATTCTTGCTCATTTTTCCTGATTTGCCAATCTTTGCAAGAGGGGGGAGAACTGATTTCTTTTGGGAATTTGAAGTTAAGAGTAGATCCTAGCTCTATGTCTTGCTGGCTTACGTTGGCGTCATCCCCTTTGTCTTCCAGCCATTTGGCTAGCTGGCATTTTGCTGCATTGGCCATTGATCTAAAATCCTGCTCTTTATTACGAAAACTCCTTCGGTTCCTTTCCAGCCATACTTGCCAACTGATAAGCTTTGGTAAAGCACTCCATGCTGACCTGACTGTTTTATTTTTTGGAGGGTAGCCTGGGTATTTGGTCATCCAATTTGCAAAATAATTCTAGGACTGAAGATGGGAAGGTGAAATTTTGAATCCAGGGGGCTAGAAGCTCCTGCTAGATAGAGGATATCATAATATGAAGGGCAGATTCAAGATTTTCCTTACATAAGGAGCATCTAGACGTCCCATAGAAGCCCCTTTTTTACAGCCTGTCTTCAGTCAATATTTTCTGGTGACAAAGGAGCTAGCAGAAGTGATCAACCTTGGGGATCGAAGGAATTCTCCAAATGCCAGTCCAGGGAGCAGGATTGGGGGGCACGTGAGGCCTCTCTAGGCATTTGGCATAGCCCTGGGTTACAGAGTAGCCTGCTCGATTTATTCCCCAGCCTCTCACATCATGCTTGTTTGTTAGAATGGGAGCGAGCCCATGTAAGTGCGTGGATAGAGTATTTAGGTCAGGAGGCAGATGAGTAGGAACAACGAGTTGTTTCCAACTGACCCATGCATTTTCCTCCCAATTAGATAGATCCCACAGCGTATTGATATTTGCTTCTGTCATCCAGCACTGCAAATCAGGCATGCACAATACTTCTGCTAGCGGCAGTCTATTGAGACTGTTGTCCTTCCATATATGGATGCACTTTCCATTGCCTCGAACCCAAAATGCGTGATTTCTAATAAAAGAACTGGTTTTGCTGATGAACTTGCTGAAAGGGGTGTTAAATTTGTTCTTGGGCTGGTCTAGACATCGAGTTCTTGGACCTCTGAAATATTTTCTCCAAAGTGAAATTTGCACCCAGCCAGGATTTGGAGCTATCATCTTCCAAACTATTTTGGCTCCCATGGCTATGTTTTGTGCATTGAGATCTTTAAAGTTCAAACCTCCCTCCTGGAATGGTCTGGTGACAGTATCCCAATTTATCAAAAAAATCTTTTCTCATTTTGTTTACCTCCCTTCCAGAAAAAAGTTTTGATTAAGTCCTCCATCTTTTTTATGATTCCTACAGGTGCCAATAGAACTAAAAATTTAAATAGAGGAAGACTACTGAGCACAGATTTTATGAGAACTGCTTTTCCTGCTAAATTTAGCCAGGAGGACCCCCAGGCCTACAATTTTGGTTTAAATTTATCTAACAGTGACAGCCAGTCTTTGCCCAACGCCCTTGAGTGAAAGATGGGCAAGCCCAGGTACTTGAACGAGGACCATGAAACATAGATTGCAAACCCCAGGCAACGAGCAATGGAATTTGCAGTAGAGGTGGGGATGTTCTAGCTGTAAATGTGACATTTGGCGTTGTTTAGAACACTGCCTGAGATCTTACAATATTCTTCCAGGACTTCTTTAAATTTGGACGCTGAATGCGATGATGCAGCCCCCAGCAAAATGGTGTCATCCGCGAAGAGTGCATGGTTGATGCTTTTGACCCCTCTAGCTATGCATAGACCAGCTAATTCTTGATCCTGTTGTTTGCGTTGAAGATAGAAGCTGAGGACAGAGGCCTAAAGAACAAAAAGGAGAGGGGACAGGGGGCACCCCTACCTCAGCCCTCTAGAGGCTTTGAAGAAGTCATCTGCCCTTCCATTTACTAGTGGGGAAATCCATGGCTCCGAGATGCAGGCTCTAATCCATTTGATAAAGCTTGGGCCAAACCCCATTTTTTGCAAAACATCAAACAAAAAACTATGCCTAACACGATCAAAAGCATTTGCAAGATCTAATTTGACAACCATACCTTTCTCTTTGCGGTGAAGGTTGGAATGGATCGCCTCTTGGACCAGCACGAAGTTATCCACCAGTTGCCTGCCTTGTATAAAACCACCTTAATTATCCAGGATGATTTTGGGGAGGATCCTTTTCAACCAATTGGCTATCAATTTAGTAATGACTTTATACCCAATATTGCAAAGGGAAATTGGGCGAAACCTGTTGAATGAATTCACTCCTTTCTCTTTGGGAATGAGAGCAAGAAAGGCTGAGTTTGTACTGCCACCTATCTTTTGACAATACTGAGATTTTTGTATCATTTTGTAAAGATCTTTTTCTACTATTTTCCAACAAACCTGGAGGAACCTAGGCGTGAAATCGTCTGGGCCTGGGGCTTTGTCTGGGTCCATTGAGAGCAGGGCTTCCTTAAATTCCTTTAGCGTGACTTTATCTTCTAAAGACTGGTTCATTTTAGAGGAGATCCTGATAGGGACAGCGTCCAACAGGGCAACGTTGACATCAGCTCCAACTTCTTCTCGGTACAGCTGCTCAAAGTGAGTTGTAGCTGCCTTTTTTATGCTGATAAAATCCTTCAGTACGTGGTTGTCTTCCTTTATCTCGCTGATGGAGTTGCGGCCTTTCCGGGCTTGGGCTTGTTTACGGAAGAATGAGGAATTTCTATCTCCAAATTTGAGCCAGAGGCTCCTAGACTTGAGCCTCCAGAATTCTTCCTCTGCCAGACAGGCCTTGTGCAAACTTTGTTGAAGTTTGGCCTCCTTTTCCAATTAAACCTTAGTAACTTCCGTTGTTTCTAAATGCAGATGTTGTCTTTCCAGCTCCCTTTGAATTTTTTTCCTTTCCGCTGCCGGATTAGGTAGGGTCTTGGCCCAAGCTTTTAGCATGATTTTAACTCTTCTGAGTTTTTCCTCCCACACAAAAAACGCTGATCCATTGACTGGTTTCTTCCAATACTCTCTGATTTTTTCCATAAAATCTTTTTCTTTGATCCACAGGGAGCTGAATTTGAAGGGGATAGGTCCCAAGTCCTTAGTGATCAATAGCTTAAGGCTGATGGGCTTATGATCTTAAATGTTGTTGTGGAGAATATGCGATCTGGCTTCTAGACCAAGGAGAAGAAAGGAGCTTTGCACTAAAAATCTGTCCAGTCTTGCGGCTATGTGTCCCGGGCCAACACTCTTGTTTGACCACATGTACTTGCCGACGGTTGGCTTGATATCTATCAGATCCCAGTCTTGCATGAGGTCTTCTACTGATTCTCTTACTGAGTCTCTGACAATACTGCCTCCTCTCTTTTTTTACGAAAGGAGGGTGAGATTGAAGTCCCCGACTATGATAATATTTTCCAAATTTTCTAGATCTGCCAAGCTTTTGATGGAGTCCCATCATGTTTGTTTTTCACCTGCATTTTTAGGGGCATATACATTGACCATACTAATAATTTCCTTAGTTTCTAAATGTTGCAGTCTTAACAAAATCCAATGAGTATTTAGGGACTCAGAGATAAGGGAGAACTTATTTGGATTCCAGAGCGACCCAAGTCCTCCAGATGCTCCACGAGCAAAGGTTGCATGTGCTCCATATTTTTTCCAAAACTTTCTGCTTGCTTGGAGGAAGGTTGAATCCTCCAGCTTAGTCTCCTTGATGAGAAGAATGTCCGGGGCTTCCATTCTTATTAGACTATTCATTGCTTCTTCTTTAGATTTGGAGCCCATTCCCCTACAATTCCAGGAGACTATCTTCATCATTTACTTTTGTTGTGGTGAGCTCCTTTGGAGCTCTGGGTTTGGATCTTCTTCGTCTTCAGGGTTTTTGCTAGAAGTTTCTCTAGCGTTGGCTGGCTGCCCTGAAGCTTGTCCTTGTATGTTTCTTGCTCCCTTTTTTCTTTTGTTGACATTTGGCCTCTTGTAGATCTTCTTGGGGTAGACTGTGAATCTCCTATTTCCCCTTCTTCCTCTGAATCCTCGGACTCTTGGGTTTCCTCCTCCTCTTCCAATATCTTCCCTTTAGATCTCTCTGGTTCGCTTTTAGATTTGGGCGGGGAGACTTCTTTCGTAGTTTCAGTCTCCTGAGTGTTCGTGATTTCAGATCCCAGTATCTCAAATTTATTTCCTTAGCTCTCCATGGGTGGGTGCTGAGCAGGGCCCGATTGGGTGGCTTTGGAGTTAGAATTTATAGTCTTTCTTAAAGCAGTTTTGGATCTTTTTGCCTGATTCCATCCTTCTTCCTTCCCTTTTTCCTCTACCCCTTTGGCCGGGCAATCTCTAGCGAAGTGTCCATAGACTTGGTACTTCCGACATTTGAACGGCAATTGTTCATAGTCCAACTTCTGTACATGCGTCCAAGGGCCGACCCTTATTTTGATGGCTTCTGGTAGTCCGACCTCCAGATCTACCTCCACACAAATTCTAGCGCAGTCATACTAGTCCTTGTTATTGGCCTTATCAATGAACTTCCCAAGGGTGTTTCCGATGTGTTTCAAAGAATCCCAGTTCCAACAATGGATCGGGAGGTTGGGGAGCCTTACCCAAACCGGGACCGCAAAAGGCACGTCCATCGCCGGATCGAAGTCCGGTGTCCATTTATTCAGATACAGCCCTTGAGGCCCCATGAAGTAGGGGCCATTTCTAAAAATTAGATCCTTGTCCTCTTTATCTGAGAATTCAAATAGGAAGTATCTTCTTCTGAGGAAGTAAAACGTTACCTTATTCATGATCAGGGGAGCCCAGTTTCTGGCATCCCAGTTCTCTGTTGATTTAGGGGAGGGCCAGAGACTTGTAAACTGACCGACCAGAGTGCGATCCGCCAGAGACAAAGCTACTTGAATTGGCCCTTCCGGAGGAAGAGCAATCTCGGGAATGTCTTCAAGTCTTTTCACGAACTTGGCGGCTTCCACAGCTTTCTTCTTGGGCAGAGAGGCCAGCAAGGATCTGAAGGCCTCAGTAGCTGATGGAGGGGGAGGGGGGGAAGTCCCCTGGGGGGGATTCAGCTCCTCCATGATGAAGCAGGACAAAACCTAGTCGATCGCTACAGAAATTGGGGCCTGCGACCAAAAACTAGCCGACCGCAGCCAGAGGAAAGAGCGCTTAGCGATCCAGCCCACAGGGGCCGGAGGGATGCAGTAGCAGGCCTGGCTGCAGGGAGCAAAGAGATACAGGGGCAAGCACGCACGCATGCTGCAAGATCCACCAGGTGCGGATCTCGCGGGTTGCAGGGCCAAGACGCGCGTAGCAGCAGCAGCCGACAAAACCGGTTGTTTTTAAAATACAGACAAGTATCTGTTCCATTGTTGGTAATGGGAAATTATCTTTTTAACATGCCTTATTGAGATTTCTAAAATCTATGCAAATCTTAATATCACCATCTTTTTCCTTATAGGTGCCAAGTTTGAAACCCATTTAGAATGTCTAACCGGGAAAATTATTTTATCTTTCAGAAGTTTATTCAACTTTGCTTTGATTTGACTTTCCAACTTTGGGTGAATTTTCCTTAACTTTTGTTGTACAAGTTTTTCATCAGAAATCGTTGGAATTGTGTGTTGAATGATAGAAGTATCATAAGTTCTCAGATCCTTGTAATTCCAAGAAAAAAAATTGTATTTGTTTAATAATCTGATGAAAGCAAATCTTTCTTCTGATATGAGTTCAAGTCTTAGATTGACGTTTTGTGGTTTCACCTCAGTGCCAAGGTTTACTAATTCAAACCTTAAAGTAGAACTTCGAAGTTTTGCATTAGTGACCCTTTTGAATCTCTCTTTGATATCATAGAGATCTTCTAGCTTGACCACAGATTTAGGAATAGAATTCTCATTTAGTCTTTGTTTTAGCTGAAGATCATGATCGCTTTCATCAATAATCTGATCATCATAATATTTTTCAGGAGTCAAGAAATTTAAAATATCTTCATCATTATTAAATACTCGCCAATTGGTGACATTGTCTGGGGCGGATGGCCGAAAAATTAATTCAATTGAAAACCTATCTGGATTATAATCCTCAAATGGAAGGAGCTTAGAAGCAACATTAGCCAATAAATCAGTTGTTGCATTCTAAGATCTAGGAACAGGAGAAATGTTAAATGCCAGAAAATGAGTTATGAGATCTTGAACAAGGGGTTGATAATGTTTGAGATGACCTGAGAGACAATGCATAGTGTTCCTTACTTGTTTGATGACAATTTCAGAATCACCAAATACTTTCAGATATTGAATATTTAGGAATATTGCTTTATAGAGCCCTTGGATCAATGCCTCGTATTCTGCATTGTTATTGGTACACTCAAATTCTAGTCTGCATGATAGCATAGTTTTTCCCCTTCTAGACTAACTAAAATACATCCTGCTCCTGCACCGTCATTGGGTTTTGATCCATCAAAATATAAAGACCAAAATTAAGGCTTATCTACAGATTTATTTACAAGTTCATCAGCAATACTAACACATCTTGAGGTATTAGTATGAGAGAAATTTTCAATTTGTGATATGATACTATTAACAAGAAAAGGCGATTATTGAGCATTAAAATTTCCAAAGAATGACTCAGTTGAGTAATTTCCAAGAATGTTATTATTAAAAGCTATAGGTTGGTTTTCTTGTTCAAACTTCATTACTATATGAGTTGTGTTTTTCCCGATCTATTTTGATTTGATTTGGTTTCCCTTTATAAGGAAGCCACATGTGAGACCAATCAGTGGAAATGTAACCATGGAGTTTCTCAGACCAATCATTGCTTAGAATTAAACTATAGAACTCAAGGATGTCAACAATCAATATATCAATTCTTTAAACTACCCTGGGATCAGCCGATAGCCTAATGGTAACTGAATTAATCTCTCTTAAAACTTGCACTTTAGTCCGATCTAATTGAACAATATGAACTGCAGATTTCTGGGGCTCAATGTTTAATCTAGAGCAAACTGAGGCTGGCATTATGTTCGATGAAGCCCCTAAATCTATCAGACCGTTATGCAGATTTCTATCATAGATTTCATAAGTCAAGAGAAAAGGAGGAGTATGAGAATTAGACCTATCTCCGATCAAAACAACATCAGTAGCATCTACTTTATCCGATGGTGGTTTACCTGATCCTTTAGCTGCCTTGGATAATACACTAGTTGGAAGAGGAGAAGAAGGTACCGCATTTGATTCTTTTAGTAACAACTTCTGTTGATTTTTGAGCTTGCTAAGTTCATGTAAAGAAATATTTTCTCAAGTCTTCTTCATGTCCCGCACAATGTTGTAACCCATAGAGTCAGAGACTACTAATGTATTAGATGATGAGGGTGGATTAGAGGATGATGGTTAGTTTTGGGTAGGCACAACTGGAGTTTTCTTCATGGGAGCTTTGTCTTTAGTAACAGGGCTTGAATTTTTCTTCTTTGGATTTGTTTGAACAGGATCTATTGCATTTTTACTTCTGGTATTTACTGGGAGAACTTCCTGTTCACTTTCATTGTCAGAGTTGGGCAAGATAAAGTCCCACATCCCATGACATTCAATTGTTTCCTCTTCTTCTGTTTCCTCTGATGATAAAATTGTGTCTTCATCTTCATCATCATCTAGATCTGATTCTGCATTAGATATAGCATTAGGTGGTTTTGGTTCTATTGATTGATTTCTTCTAAAGTTTCTAAATGGTTTTTTAGTAGAAGTTTCAGCTACCTACTTTTTTATTTCCACCATTTCATTGGACATAGTTTTCAGAACCTTTTGTAAACCTTCCATGTCATATGGGTCTTTAACTGATTTCTTTTTTGGATCATCTTTGAAAGTAACCTTTTTGGATTTTCTTTCTTCAAGAGTGTTTTTCTTTTCCAAAGCAATGATATGTTTTGCAACAGTGGTCGCTTCTTTCATATTTTCTGATAATGTAGGTTTGGCAGCCCTATCAACAAAGATGACTATGTTTGAAGGTAAAGCAGAGATATACCATTCACTTCGGACTTCTTCACTAGGCTTGGATGTTGCATGAATTTTATTCAGTAGTTTATTGAATTGAGAGTTGAAGTCTTTGATGGGTTCCTTTGATTCATATTTCAGATAGGAGAGATCATTAATCAAAGTCATTGTGGACCTATCATCTCCAAACTTAGTTACAAATTGCTCTTGAAAAACATCCCAACTATTGATGGATGCTGGTGGTAATGAAAAATACCACGATCTAGCTGCTCCTTGTAGAGTGTATGGAAAAAGCCTAACCACAGCATCTTCTTCTGTTACCCCATTCAAGTTTTTTGACAGCTTGAAATTGTTTATATGTTCTTTAGCCAATATGCCAATGTCTGGATTAAATTTTGGTAACCATTTTTCAGGATGAGCTCGTAATTGACTCAAGAGTGCAGGCATAGTGACAACTCCTGGATTTTCCCATGGCCTTGGTTGAGGTTGTGCCATTGTTGTGCCAATGGTAGAAGAAGGTGAGCAGGCAGTTGAAAGTGATTGGGTAGAGGATGTTGGAGTACCTGTACCCTTATGGACTATGATCATGAGTTGGGTAATGGATGGATGACTTTGCAATGGTTTAGATGTAATGGATGATGATGAGGAAAAAATCTCACTGTCAGACTCCAAAGGTGTCTTCCTAGCTCTTTTTCTACTTGGTAGAGGAAATTCAGTTGGTGGAATACCATGCTTTTTACTCTGTGCTCTAGTAAGAGGCTGAGATGGAATATATTGCGAAGTCACACTGTCTTAGGATAACTCAGATTGTTGTTGGGATATCAAAAACCCTTGGAGTTTATGAATCAAGGACTGTACTTTAGGGGGTTCAAGAGAAGAATTGTTATGTGTGTTTAAGTTTTCAGCAGTGGGTTGTGTATTTTCCTTTTCAACTTCTTGCTTAAAAATGGGAGATTTAGAACGCGAAGGAGAAGTTGGAGGAGATGGTGAGGGAGTTCTACTCTTAGAATGGCCTATGGATTTGGATTCGCTCACCATTCACAGTTCATGCCCTCCTTCTAGCACCAAAAATGTTGATGCCTCTAAAATCTCAGCACCAACATCGGAGATAACCACCCAGTCCGGAACTCAGTACAGCTCCTTTTCAGTTTGGTGCGGTGGCTCCGATTGGATATTATGGGACCAGTTTCCCATGTAATGAATGGTTTGATGGATGATTGTTTTATAATGTATAATAAGGATGATAAGTGCTTTAATCTTATGACTCAAAAATATACAAATATGCTTATCTAACCCGGGTAATGTACTAACAATGTGATTTCTGATTATTTCTAATAGACAAATAATCATAAAGATGAATCACTGATCGATAGAAAGATGCATTCATAGATAATGATTACTTTGTTTAAGAAATTAAACAAAGTAATTATTAATACAAACATATCACATTCATAACAATGTATATCACTGACATATATCTTTAAAGTAAAACAATTCTAAATCTTCAGAAATGACATGATAAAGAATTATTTGAACAGCATACATATATAAACAATAACAACTTTTAAAAGGAATGCTTCATCACATAAGGAAACAAGACAAAAGAACAGTGATAAAAATACCGCATGCAATTGAGTCTTTCCGATGTAAATAACACTATGATTCCACTTTCTTGTTTGAGAAAGCCTTCAAGGAGATACAAAAGTGCAAGTCTTAAAAAAAATTCTCCACAAAAATGTAGAACTTTGATCCACTACTAATAAAAATCTATTTAGAAGTACAAAGTGTAACTTCCCAAGTCAAATCTTATACAAATTGAGGACCCTTTCTTCAAATACATGAAAGGGTTTAAATAATAAAATAAAAACTAACTGTCAATAAAAATCGCTTTGAGCTGTGTAAATTGCAAACATGAAAATATAGGATTTGATTTATTAAAATATCAGTGTGATAGCCTTTTAACTGATTCATTGTATCTACTTCTTCTCTTTCACTTGCAACTGACAAATTGAGAGCATTTGTTGAATTTCCAAAGGCTGACTTAGCCTAGAATGTAGTCGAGTTATGCACGTAGCATCTAAAAGTTGGGGAACCATGAGATTGACAGCGTCGACAAGGCATTGGGTGGCCATCTCCTGACTATGCGGCTTTACTAGGAAAAACCAAAATGCATCCCAAGTTAAGTTTTTCACTTTGCCGATTTGTTCTTCTCTGCTAACCAGATCCTGTCTCCATTGATCTTCTAATGCTTTTGCTTTCGGGAGCTTTCCTGGAGAGCAATCGAAGATCAAGTTAGCTAGATATAAGCTGTCATTTACCAACTCGATCTCACTGATCATTGTAGCCCTGGCTCTGGAAGTAGCTCTTTCAACCTTAATTAACTATGATTCCCACTCCGAAAACAAGATTTCTTTGTGTGATTCTTGGATTTTCGGTAGATTAGCAGCCATGCCTTCTTCTAAACTTTGCCAAGAGAGAAATTTTGTTACCTTATCATCTGCGTTTTCAAATTCTAGCCTGGTGTCAACTACCTGTTCAATGAGTGATGCAGTGATAGTGCACAATGGGTCAACCAATGATATCTTATGGCAAAGGATATTTAGTTGGCGAGATAAGGCTTTAGTCACCTCAAAGGCTTCTTTCTTGAATTCATCAATCTTCGGATAGCCTTGGAATTTTTCTACCTGTAATTGCAGTTGTGCAATTTGTTCTTCTTTAGTTTTCTTTTCCTGTTGAATTGCCACTTGAAGATTGCTAAGTTCTTGAGACAACTTTTGTTGTTTCTGAAGAGCCCGCTGATCGATCTTTTGCTTCTCCAGACTTAGTTGTTATTTTAGTTGCTCATTCTGTTGTTTTTGCTCTGCTAGCTATTGTTCAAGTTGTCCGGTCTTCTACTGTTCCAATGCTATTTTCTCTTCAAGTTGGGTGATCCTTATATCCTTTTCCTTGATCATTCGGATAGCTTCGAAAGCCTTGTCCATTGTAGCAACTGTATAGGCACCTGCATACTAAGAGAACTTAGTTAAATCCTCAGAAGGGTTGACTTCTGAGTCTTTCCTTACCACATTCATTAGTTCAAATTAAGGAGTTGAGAATGTTCCCTGGTCAATTTTCCTCCTTTTCCTTTGTCTTTTGACCACATCCCTATGCTTTGGACTGTAAAATACATCCAGGGGTGGTATTTCCTCTACCTTCAATACAATCTCTTCCAAAGGATTCTCTGGAATGATTTCAATGTCCTGCTGAGTGTTCACTGTGTCGATTGCCCCTTCAATTGTAGTACTACTAACAATAGGCTCATGTGTTACGGGCAATTCTGGTGTAAAGATGTTTTGGGAGTCATTCTGGTTCTTGATCATTTGATCGAACTGCTCCCATTCCTTGATTAAGTTGGAATCAATATGCACATCGATATCTAGGAGCTCACTAGTCTTTTCATTTGTCTGCTCCTTTTCGAGACTCTTCTCCTTTTCAGAACTCTTCTCCTTTTCGGGACTCTTTTCCTTTTCAAGGCTCTTCTCAGTAGTTTGTTCTCCACTGTGGCTTTCTTGCTGCACCATAGGGGTAGTGGCCAATAAATCCAGAGGCAATGTTTGTAACCTCTGTGTCCTAAACTGCATAAACTTATCTCTCCCCCCTGCTCCTAATTTGATCTTTGCTAGATGTTTTATCTGTGAAAATAACTCAGCCGAAGTGAACAAGTCATCATATTCGTCTATCTCATGTTCAAATTTGGCAAGTTTCACCTGAGTGGTGAAGTTGTAAGCCACTGCTCTTGGATCATACTGTCTCTTAGGAATGACTACTAGCTTCAGAATTTTTATCTTCTCTGTTTCTTTCTCTGCATGTTTGAAATCATGCAGTGTGTAAGTACCACATCAGAGGGGAAATGAAGGCCACATTTGTTTCTTGGACTCTTTGAGGTTCTTGGACATTCCTATTTCTGTTATCTAGTAAGTTATTTCTCTGGCCAATAGCTTATCAGGAATATACAAGGGGAGAACATGTGGTTTTATGCTGCTGCCAAAAAGTCTGACATAGGTGAACATTTTTTCACTGAACCAACTGTCGATTGATGTTAGGTCAATGTTGGCCTCATCGAATAACCGAGGAGCAGGTTTGTTGAATATGGCCTGATGGAGAAGTAAAACAAAACCATGGCAAATTCTATATATATGATATTTATAATGGGCCTTCCAAAAATACTTATGATAAATGTGAATAGGGGTTGGGTCTTGAGGCGTCCATTTCCAACCTAGAATGGGGTAGTCATAATTGAAACAGATGGTATCCATGATGTAGGCGCTCATATAGAATGGGGGTATTGTTCGAGTAGTTACAAACCTATTTCTTCTATAATCAAGGATTTGGTTGGCCATTTTATCTGATAAAATGGTTGCCTAATCCATGATATAAGAGTTAACTGTTGCTTCCATTAAAGGCACCATTTCTATGGAAAACCTAGCTAAATCAGAGACTCCAAAGAGTCTACATATAAGAGCACCAGCATAGCAATAAGGAGATGCTAAGGAGTCTACGAAGTACATACCAGAGGATTCATGCTTCTACTTGCTTGGGAAATGCCTCCATTGCTTGATAGGGTCCAACTCTACATCGTTCTCCTTAGCGAAAGCTTCTAAAAATGCTTTGTTGTACTGTTTTTGGGGGTCCAGCAAATGATACATCTTCTTGACATCTTCTGCCCTAAATGTCCTAAACATCCTTCCATCGGCTATATAGAATGTTCTGTCAGTTATGTTGATACTTTTTATAACCCATCTCACTAGGTCATTGTATGGTAACACTTTCGCACGGGCTGCTATTCTGTGTAGGAAGGAGTTGGCTAAATCATTAAGAGTATTTTCTAATTTGTCAGTTGAACCAGTCATTTCTCCTTCTGCTTCAATTTCGATTGGATCCTCGACTTCGAGTAAATTATATATGCCCTCCCATGAAGTCTTGCAAAGGCCTGCACAGGTAGTGTCAGCGATCAGTACCAACTTTGTTGGTTCATCTTTTGTTATGACGGGGACCTTTCCTTTTCAAGCTCTCTTAGACATTTTTGTTGGACTGATGATTTCGGATTCGCTTTGCAAAACGAAACAGAAGGACGTAACAGTGGAAAAAACTTGTTCAAAGCTAATACGCAACGCACAGGACTAACAACAATTAAGCGCAATAGATGCTACAAATTTATGATATGTTAAGCCACCATGGATGAAATCCTTGAAAGATTCAACCATAACTGCTTCTTAATGATTTCCCCATAACTTCCAACGTGAAACTTTAATGCCGTGATGATATGTCGCATTGCAAATTTATAATGGTCTTTTTTAGAATGGGTATCGTGACCTCTTGATCAGCGATTAGCGGTAATCATATATTGCAGATCGGGAGTTACAAGTGTCATGCTTAAATGGTTCCTTTGCATGGTTGCGATTGCGATCAGTGGTGAGCTGGCGTGGGGAGGCGACATGCTTTAAAATTAATAAATCATTTAAATTTTCTTAATAATTGACTTATAACTTTAAACCGCACATGTTCATAATACTTCATGTTTTGCCTTTATCGAAAGCGCTCTTCATGATAATAAAATCGCATCGGCAGATTTCAACAAAACTTTTTGGGATGTGTCTTATGATTTTAGCGATGTGTGATTGTGATCGTCTTATCGCATCGGAGGTTTTCTATGGAAGACTTGGAGCGATTTGTTTTAGAGTAGCGGTATGTGATTTACGATAGAGTTATCGCATCGGCAGATCTCAATGGAACACTTTAAGTCCATTATTGAAATAAAGGATGTGCGCGATGCGATATTTTCCCTTTATAATTGTTTTCATTCGATAAAGCTTTATGATAAGGTTTTATTATAATTCAAATCGGATCGGACCTTATCAAGAGGACTTTCATGGGTTTGATAGATTTGCAAATTGTGATTGCAATTTAACCTACCCTAAAAGCAAGTTTTTATATGACTTATTATAAAATTTAATTTTCAAACATTTTATTGAATTTATTTATATTCTAAAAGGGGACCCATTTTTATTAAGGTTTTATATGAAAATTTTTGAAATGGGGAGGGTTGTTGTATAGCACAACAGGTTATCAAGTTCAAATTGTAATTATCGATCATCAAGTCCACTCTCAGCCACCTTGGGAGGTTAATATATATGCTTTTAATATATTACTTTAATATATATATATATATTATATAATATATATATTATATATATATATATAGTAAATATTAAATTAATAAACAAATAATTTACAATTTTAAGAGTTATAGTTAATTTTTTAATGTTTTAATAGACTACCAATTTAATTAAATTTACTCATGAAATTTATATATAGGTCCCTTGCTTACTTTTATTACGGGTTTAGTTGACCCTGGTCCCTAGTCAAATGTAGACGTTGTCCTAGTTAGCCGTTGGAAGCTCTGCTCTAAGTATTTAATTGGCAAAGATAGATCTGATTTTTCAACTTGTCCTGATGATGAACCACACTGGTTGGTTCGAAACGTGTCGACAATGATTTTCTGAATGTGATTTACGCCGAAATATTTCTTCTTATAATTGCATGATTATACTCACGTGTCATCTCACAACACTCCATTTTTCCATCAAAAAGCTCGTTGTATGGTCATTTTTTGGCCGTTTCCCAAAGGAGGCAAGGGAGCATTGCGCTTGCAAACAATGTTGCATTTCTCTCAACCTGGTGGTCAAATCCCCTCTCCATGTGCAAACTCTAATTTCATTCAGTACCTTGGTCGTATATGATTTCCAAATTGCATGTATGAGATAACAAAACAAGTTGGAAAGCTACAAAATACTGAATTTCATCATCGTTGCACTTTCTGCTTATCACTACGCTTTCTTTGTGTGTTGTGTTTTTTATGCTTACCCTTACCAAACAATGAAATTTTGGTTTGTATCCTTCACACACAAATTCTACCATGTGATTGAAACTAAATTGAAGCACCTTACCTAATCCTTGCGTGCCTTAAAGGTGATTTAGTTTGTTTTCCCATGTGTTGCACTTCTGGCACTGCGGTTGTCTATTTAAATTTCTTTTGCGGCTAAGATCAAGCATGTAGTAGTTGTCTTGGAGTTTTCAAGAGGTGATTGGTGTTAATTGGTCTATTGTATAGGGTTTTATGTTCTCATTTGTCATTAAAGATAAATTTGGGGCTTCTTTTTCATTATTGTTATCACATTTGTTGCACCAATTAAATTTTCTTTGAGATTACAGTTTAACAACCCTAGAGTATTCTTTTGTTGCAAAAAACCATGTCAACTCCAGAGGGAAGGAAACAAAAGTGAGGTTCCATTTTCATATTTGAACCCCAAGACCTCACATTCATCAATGTAGACCTAGCTATCAAAGTTGCCTTTGAGCAAGTGGGATGTATCAAGTTTTGTGAAAAAATCAAGGGTATAATGCACAACTTATTAAGGGCTTTGCCATGAATTTAATGGGTTGGAGGCTAAGGTTGGAGAGATCATGTTTCCAGTTTTAGAAGTCACATATTAGCTGCAATAGAGATTCCCCTTCACAGAGGGCAATGGTTCAAGGGCATGCCTCTTGATATTGTCCATTATAAAGATTTTATGAAGCCTCGTTATAGAGACAAGGAGTATGGGTCCATTGTTCCTAAAGAGTATTTACTTGAACATCACAACAAGTTATTCAAGGGTATTTTACATGTGAGGGTAGGTTTGGAAGGACTTATCAATACCATTTTAGACTCTTAATGCATTTTACAGGGAAGAGCCCCTTGAATTTTCCCTTTTATCTATTTGGGAGTCTCAACAAGATCGCAGCCAAAGTGCAAGGAAAACAAAGCTAAGTTGAACCTATCCTTTTCCACTTTTCCTTAACTAAGTTGTTGGTAATGGAGGAGCTAAATAAATAAATCAATCATGGCAGTCATTTGTATATTCTTCAAACTTGATGGTTGAATTACCAACGAGTTCTTTGGGCAAGAAAGAAACACCCTCATCAGTGGTAAAAGACATTCAATGACCAATTGGAAGTTCAATGAAGAGGCCCTCAGCTACACTACAGTCAACAGGAAAGAAGAAAGGCTAGAAGCTATAGTTTTCTCCAAAAGTGGTGAATGTCTCTAAAATTCCCCTCACTAGGTTTGCTGGAAAAGGCTACCCTTGGAGTAGACATTTGAATCCAAGAAACCATAACAGAAGATGAAGTTGTTGATGATAAAGTGAAATAGATTGCACACGTGCAAGAATAGTTGAAGAATGCCCATATGGTTTTTGCACAATCATAGCAGGAAAATAGGGAATTAAAGAAATTTATTGTAGAAAAGACAGCTAAACCTAGTGAAGATGAGCTAGTGGCTAAGGCTACACCAACTTTTGCCAAATCCAAGGGCAAAGAAAAGGTAATCAAATATGATATTAAGAATGTAGAAGTTCTGGCAGCTAGAGTTACCATATCCTCATCTACAAAGCTACAAATCCAATAAGAGAAGACAAAGATAGATGAGGGGAAGCACGCCTTTAACATATTAAGAATGCAACTGAAGAAGGCTCATAGGGAGATTTATCAGCTCAAGCAGCAAGATGAAATGGCTAGGAAACAAATGAGTGATCTTTTGGATATCTATCAGCTAGCAATGGACAATGCCAAATATAAGTAAAAGAGATCCCTTCCACTACACATGCAAATGAAAAACATATGCAAGCAAAATATTAGTACGAGGAAGGAATTAACAGCCACCAAACAGTAGTTAAAGCAGATGCAGGAGAAAGATAGAGGCATGTGGGACCTATTGGCTAAAGCAGCCAAAGTTTGAATGCTGGAAAGCATGAAATAACATAGTTTTGATTTTTTATTTTTGCTTAGAGTGTGTTTGTTTATGGGGTTGAGGTTAAAGGTGATAATGTTTTTCATAAAATCCTTCCTGCAAACACAATTATTTTGAAGTTCTTATGTCATTTTCGAAGAAGCATCTTTCACAACATTTTGTGCCCTAACTGGCATTAGGGTTAAGGTTTTTGGTGTGGAGATGAATGTTTTGTATTTTTGGCAAAAGGAGCCTTGAAAGGGGTATGTGGCATGATAATTGAAGTGTCAGTACCATCATCAACATGTGAAGCTTGTCTAGAGACCTCACTGTCACTTAGACGATGAAAACAAATGGTGTTGCGCTTTTGAAACTGGCGCTGCGTTTTTTGCTATAGATGATATTGTCAGAGTTGGAGGTTTTGTGTGGTGAAAGAAATCTTCTAGGGGAGGAATTATTCATGTACAGGCTTATTAATACATGTTGAAGTCACCAAGAACTTCAGGGATCAACCAGATGTATCTCAATCATGGAGTGTTTCGTTTCCTTGCTGTGTTTTTGTGTTTCTTGAGAATAAGGAGGTTGTGCAGCGTCGGCGTTGCGCTTCCAAACATTCATCCTTTTGAATGAGTTATCTAAGTCAAAATATTTTGTAATTTGTTTTTATGGTCTTAGTAGTTGTAATAAAGCATTTAATGACTCACAAAGTCAATTTAGGGCTATGAATGGAATGTAAAAATGTTTAGAAATAGATCTAGTTAAGCAGTCCCTAGTTTGCATAAATCTGTTCTATTTTCATTGCATTAGTTAGAAACAAAAATCCCAAAGAGGAATTTGGTTCCTAAAGGTGGGAACAAACTTGTTTTATCCTATTTATGATATGAATGTAATGGAGCAAAGGGTTCATCAGGTTCAGGAGAAAGGACATTGTGTACTACACTTATTTTTTTTTTTATATTTTACAGTGAATGAAGACAAAGGTGGAATTTATAGGGATTCTTGTGTTAGCTTGCTTTGGAGATGTGCTTTCTTTCTTTGTAAGTTATATCCTATAACAATCATGTTTTGAAATGTATCCTCTTGTTTAGTTATTAAAAAAAAATGATTTAGAATTCACTCCAAATAGTGCTTTGTTTCAATTTGCTAGGAATCTATGTTTTCTACTAAAATGAAAATTAATTCATCTTGATGTTTGATGCTATGTTTGTCATTTTCCATTTGTCTTCCACTCACACTCCTACATCAAATTTAAATTGAAAAACTTCAAAGAAACTACCTACCTTTCCCCTATAGAAGCTATTATTTCTCTTCATTTCATCACTAGAAATATAATCAAGTAGACATGACTCCATGCCCAATGGATTTGTCTCTTTTCCTACCAACAAATATTTGAAAATCATACTCTACTAAGAACCATAACTAGCCTAACATCTAAGTAATTGAACATTCTAGATAGAGAGATCCCTCTCTAAATCTAGAAGGGCTAGATTCTAGCTTATAAGTGGTTTTGTGGTTACTTCTGATTTTCTCTCGTCATCCTAGGGAAATTTACAGAGTGTTCAACAAATTCTTTCTCTTAGAGAATTCAGCCTTTATAACAAATCCTTTTGGTGACCTAACTTTGCTTCTGCAACTCGGCTTTATAGCAACAATATGTTCCCTAATTTATTCGCACATGTAGAGAGAAGTAGCCCAAAACAAAACCCAAAACTCAACTTCTTCTTCCTTTGACTTCCTCTTCTTCACACTTATTTTCTTTTGTAATGTCGAACTTGTGTGAGTGTGGGTGTGAGTTTGTTCTCCAAATGAGACCGAGTGCCCTATATATGGGCTTCCTTGAGCCTCCTATTAGGCTGACTTGTTGCTCCATTAGGTCGACTTGATGCTTGCATGATTGACTTGGTCTGCGAGGGTCTTTTTACTCTAATTTGACTCAAATAATTTTCTTTACAATATGTAACATGCCCAAAAGGGTCATTCATGCATGAAAATGACTCAATGAATTTATAACAAACCTAGAAGCACTAAATGGGTGCTTTGACCTATTAAAATAAATTTTCCTTAGCATGAAACCCATGCCTCAAGACTCACAATATTTTTTTTTCTCTTTTCACTAAATACATATAATCATGATTACATTTGTCATTATGAAGACCGAACCTGGTTACATATTTCAACACTCCCTCTTAACCAGTGAGGTATTCATAATCCATACAAGGTACTTGGACATTCTCAATCTGAAGAATTCTCATAAGAAGAGTTAGATTGGTAACCCATTTGTATAGCATCATATCCTCCAGGATTGTCACGTAGAAATGCCGTGACTAACAGCTCTATATCTCCACAAGATCTGAGCACAATTATTGGTGAGATAGATCATTTATAGACACCCTCATCATTGTCTCTCTCGGAACATATCCCACTCGGGTTCTCTCAAAGTATGTTCCACCAGGACTATCCTTACCTTGGATTCCTAAACCTCAAAGAATATTAGTCCTCTATGACTACTCTTGTCTTGGATGCCCAACCACATCCTCAAAGAGTAGCAGATGCCATATGATTACCCAATCCTCCATTCTTTATTCCCAGGTCAAGACAAGAATGATGTGTTTATCTCTCCTCATGACCTTCACTAAGACTTACAGTTGTTAGTCTGGGTTTAGTGCATGACACATGAAGTAGAGAACCATATCTTTCAATCCCTCTTAACTAGGGATGACCAACCCAATCCATAAAAGGAATGTACCCAACCTCCCTCTTAATAAGGGACTTGTCCAAGCTCCCTCTTAATCAGGGACTTGTCCAAGCTCCCTCTTGACCAGGGACTTGCTTCCAGCAGCTCTTTAGGTGGAGATCCTGGGACAAATAATTGCTTGTAGAACTCCTTCCTTCGATGTCATGAATTTCTTCTGTGTCATAGAGTCTACATCTTTCGGGACTCCTTCATAGGGCATAGACCATCCATCACTTCCATCCATGAGTTAGTCATGTCATCATTCATTTCATTGGAAAGTGATCCATTAGTCCATATCCAGTCTTATTTCATGCCATGTCGCCTTCATCATGCCATGTTTCCTTAAGGATATTTCATCATGCTACGTGGGCATCAGTTGTGGAAGACATCCACAACTCTTCCCTTGGAAACCTAGGATAAGCCCATCCATATATTATTCAAAAATAAGAAATGAACATTAAATCAAAATTACCTTTGTGATGGTATTTCATCATGACATATTCCTATGAGCATCAAAATACAGCATACATATTGACACATCTACAAAAGATATATATTGTCAAGGGTCTCTTTCTTTTTCATACTTCATCAAGGTCTTCGTATCTTTCATGGAGATATGATAGTCAAATATTTTAGTCCTTGGATGTTGATTTCTTTCTCCATAGTTTCATATTTCATGATCTCCTTGTTTCTTCACACATTTCCGTTTCAGGAACTTTCAATTAGAGTTCCTACAAATATTATCAACCACCTCATATTTCATACGAGGACATATTATGTTGATTTCATCTAGGCAATGTGTGATCCATGCCTTCCTGCATCCTTTCAAAGGAAGAGATCCTTCCTTTTGCTTATGCTCTCTAGATAGAGCATTTATCCATGTAACATGAAATTATATGACATGAATCTATTGTATCAAATACAAGCATACATACCTCATTATCCTTTTAGGTCATCTAGACTTACTTCAACAGCTTCCTTGATTGAAAGAACTTCAATTCCTTGATTTGCTTCACTTCTTTTGATATCATACCATCATCCCATGAATCTCATACAAGTTGGAATTCTCAGTGAGACACTTGCTTCTTCCAGTATGTAACGACGCCTCCCCTCATATCTACCCACTTTCACTGGCTTACCCGAGGTAAACATGAGATTAGGGGCTACTATGACAAGACTCGACCTCCTAAGTGACCTTAAGGAAGTGTAATAGAAGTAAACCCACAACAAAGAACTTCTATACCTGCTACATGATTCCCATAAGCCTTCCCAATCATCCCCATGGCTAGTCCCTGTGTCCCACTGAGGTTTTAGACCATTAAACCCCTGGATGCTCCCTTGCATATGGGAGGCTCCAATAGCTCCCACAGCAAGGCATGGGTGCATTTGGGGACTTTTCTCCTCAAACCTATGCCTACGACTCTGGAATTTGTGCCATTTTTCAAGCCCATAATCCATACCACTACCATAAAACCCCTGTAGCTTTCAGAATCCATAATTTACATGACAACAAGACTTGCAAACCAAAAAATGGCTCCAAGGCTAGGCCTGACCATCCCCACCTGGGACTAACATTCTGTCAAACACTTGGCATCAATGCAATATATAGGACATGAATATAAGACAGAGCATAAATGACTGATAACTCATTTGAGACTTGACAAGAAGAATCACCACCCTCTTCGACGTATATCCAGTAGCATGGTCATCAAATGGAGCAAACAAAGGTAACACTATGAACTGGAAGATTGTGATATCCCAGGTGTGCCCAACCCTGCATATCAGTGATCATGTAAAAGCACAAGTAAAACTAAAATTAATGTCAAAAGGAAAACAATTCTTTCAATGAAATTATACCTATACTTTCCGGCTGCGAAGTGACCACAAGATTTGGGGACGACTCTCCTCCCAACCGTAGGCTCAATTGTGCAGGATTCTGCTACAACTGGCCGCCCCCGAGCCCTCAATCAACGACTACTGCCAGTATTCCTAAGTCTTAGTATTCTCCCAAGAGAATGAAGATAGAACCTCAGGATGATCGACCCCCTTTCCATCCTCCTCATCATTCATTAAATAGAACAAAACATTGGAAGGGAAATCACATGCACACCCTGTTGAACTGGTAAATCCCCTCTGCGGACAGAGGCGATCCCACTAGCCCAACACGGGTCTAGCAACAATCACACCACGCTACACGCAGGTTCCTAATTGCATAAATCAGAGATCGATCACGATGATCTACCTGGAATCCAACGCTAGTAGTTGTAGAAGAAATGACGCTCCCGTTCCCTTGCTTTGGCTGGTCACAATCCTCACGCTCCACGTAAACGGACACCTGCACACGCAAAGAACGATACAAACACAAGCGTAAAATCCAGTATATGCAATTATATATCGGTCAGAAAAGATACAACTCAATAACCATTGAAAGACAATGAGTGAACCATAATGATAGTCGTCATAATCAAATAAAAACAGAGAAAGATTACACCAAGGGTTCCTGACGTTGAACCTCTCTGACTGGGCAAGCAGCTAAATACGCCTTGCAAAGTGACCTCTTCTCTCTCAATATTTTGGCAGCATAACCCCTCTATAGTTCTCAATTCTCACTATCACTCCAGCATAAACTTGATACTCACAATAGCTATAGCAAAACTAGTTGGTTTAATGCAGGGTGACAATCATTTATAGATGGAGGAGGAAGGAGTATGCATTGTATCAGGACACCTACTGAAGATTTAGCATTATCCCTAAATAGCCACTAAACTTGGTTGTCGTGGATAAAAAGATGACACTCGACCACTTTCATGAGATTTTTCCCTCAGATAACTCCATGAACAAAGAGGAAAAAAATATATGAGTGCACATTGGCTAAAAATCATGACCAAATTTAGGTGGTGCGGGCTTTGCTCTATGACAGAGCGTCCATGGACGCGCCCTCTTTTGAGGAACTGAGTCATTGGCGAGAGTAAGACACTGTAGACCCGCACTAATGGAAAAAGGGCACTTTTTAGGGCTGATCTGCAAAAGGTGTCTTCAGGGAGTTTGAAGTTCATACTCAGGAGAATCCAATGCAAGTGTTTTTTAAGTTGTGTCACTAGTCACAGGTCCATAAATGTGTCCTCCAATGTGCGAAAGCAAGGGTAACAGGGACGGTGACCAACGGTGACAAATTACTGCTTAACAGATGCCCCCTAAAGCATGAGCCTCGAGAGAGAGAGAGAGGTGAAGTGCTTTACAAGACCATATCTAGCTGCCGCCGAGAATCTGCATGGAGAGATACAGTATGATAGTTCAAATACATGATATATGTGGCATGGACGCAGCCATCCATTGAAAGAGTACATGACGATCAAGATCCGTAGCATGGACGCAACCATCTAGTTAGGATCGATGAATAGACTCAGGTATGGTCGCAACCATCTAGTGAAAGAGTCATGTATCAAAATCACGCCTGGATTACAATAGACACAATCCAGGGTCTTGCGCTCCACCTCGATCTGAACACGAGTACAAGTTCAAGCATGCGAAAATGTAGTCTAAAGTCGAACATGCATGAACATCGTCTGATTACCAGCCAATAATGAAAGCTGTTAACAGGCGCGAGAGGTACCACTAGTAATGACAATGGTCCTCAAGGTACTATAGGTACAGTCTACGACGTGTGAATGAATGAGCCGATGTCGAACACCCGTAGAGTTATCCGATCGGAGGCCAATGATGAAAACCTCGCGTCGAACACGAAGAACCCGCCATTGAGGCATGCAGGCTCCAAGGTACCAGAAGGGAGTCTCTAGGTCACTTTCCTGGATAATGAGCTGAAGTCGACAGGAAGTGATCTTCGTCGAAGGTGGGCCATAATGTTTCCCACATCATCGACACAAGACGGGAAGAGAAAATGTTGTGAAGTAAGATTTATGAACTATCAGGCATAGGTGGTTTCTTTTAGAGGTCAACTTCTCTTGAACATATCGGCGGCATGACAGTGGAGTTGGCAGTATTTGACGTCAATGGATCAGAGGTCAGGATGACGTGGCAATGAGCAAGTGAGAGGTCAAATAGGATCACCCGAACCCACGGAGGCAAGTGAAAACAAAGTGAGATATCCCCACCCTGACACGAAAGCAGAAAAGTGCCATGTTCAAGAGCGACATACTGCTGACACGACTATAATTACGGTTCCAAAATTTTCTTTTTCCCCCGCCATTTCTAGCGAGTACCCCAATTATTTTTAACAAGCTTGATGGGGATAGCATATGCTTGTGGTATAAGTTCGACCTTCAGTCAAATCCAACCTAGTAAAAGTTTAACGAGCCCTAGGGAGGAGAAGCTCGAGTCTCATCATAATGATGAGTCCAATGTCGTCAGAGTTTAACGAGTTCGACACAGGTAAAACTCGGAGCCTTTTTCATATTTAGAGAGTTTGAAAAAGACACGGAAAAGAAAACTCCAGAGGTCCTTTTTCGTAGAGTTGTGTCTCTCGGGCTCGAAAAAGTATAAAATGATACCCGAAAGAACCGCCCGATCATTACGACCGAGGAGTACTTTTCATGAATAGTGATTCCCACCTGAAAAAGTAGAAAAGGGATCAAAATCACGTCGTTTCGTAACCATTAACGAGTTTGAAACGACAAAAACCCGGTAATCTTTTTATATTTTAACGGTCGATAAAAGAACTTAAAACGAC
>APFE031239831.1:447929-459752 GCA_000404065.3 Pinus taeda | reverse complement strand
GTTTCGTTTGGATGAATTCTAGCTACAGAAGAGTTAAGAGGTTCACACAAACAAAACGATCCCAAAAAATCCTAATGCAGCTAATAACAAGAAAGGAAAATCTTTTCTTTTTTCTTTTTTGAAAGCAAAAATTAACATAACATGCTAATTAATGAAAAGAAAAAATCTTTTTTTTTTTTTCTTTAAAAAATAGTATAATGCACTTAAGGGGTTTCAAGAGATATTCACAACCAGATAATTCATTCCAAAGAATCTATAACCAGATCTGAAACATAAACAATAACCCAGCAAAGCAAAGAAAAAACCAAGATCTTCAAAGAACTATGTAAGCTAAGTCTCAATGAAGTCAGGTAAAACAAGCAAGCTAAAAGCAAGACACTTGCAACATGAAACGTAAAACTGATACAACCACCAGAAGATGTGGAAATCAATCAATAAAATGACTGGATCTGTAAATCATAAATCCAACAGAGGGCTCGATAACAAAAACCACAAAGGCCAAGATGTAAAATCGATGGACAAAGGAAAACAACTGAAGGATGGAAAAAACCACCAGCCAAATATCAGTCCAATAGACTTCCAGGAGGTATAAAAAGAGCAAAAAGACACAGACCCAAGCTTAAGAGACTGGCAAACAAGCTTAATTAAAAACTTAACCAGTGCGGCGCGACTGTAAGTCTTCAACTCGCGCTAAACAGAGATTGGCGCGAGTTATCTGAGAGCAACACGCGCCAACCAGCGCGAATGTTCAAAGAAAAAACGCGCTGGCGGAGTTTGCCAGGCAAAAAGACAGAACAGATGGTCCCAGGCTTGGCTTCTAGTATCTAGACAGAGCCAACAAGTAAAAAAAATAGCAAGAACTCTAACCAAGGAAATTATTTAGACAAATAAAAGAGAGAAAAATGACATGCAAGGCAAGATTGAGATTGTCCAGTTTGTAAACTGAACCGGAGATCGACTGAAGTGGTGTTGATCTACTTCACTTCTGCATAGCAGAAGTGTTTCGAAGGCTACCTGGCCGCTCTTCAGACTCCGTCCACAATTTACAAATCAAACAATACAAAAACAATCAACAAGCAAACTCCCCAGCGGAGTCGCCAAATTGTTGAGTTGGTAAATCCCCTCTGCGGACAGAGGCGATCCCACTAGCCCAACACGGGTCTAGCAACAATCACACACGCTACACGCAGGTTCCTAACTGCATAATTTAAAGATCGATCAGGACGATCTACCTGGAATCCAACGCTATTTGTTGTGGAAGAAACGCCGCTCCTGTCCTTTAGCTTTGGCTGGTCACTATCCTTACGCTCCACGTACGGACACCTGCACAAACAAAGAACAACCCAACACAAGCGTAAATCCAGTACATGCAATTATATATCGGTCAAGCAAGATATAACTCAAATATCATCAGAAGACACGTGAGTGGAATCATAATGATAGTCGTTCATTATTCAATAAAAGAAGAGAAGGATTACAACCAAAGAGGCCTGACGTTGAAATCTCCTCTAACTGGGTCAGCAGCTAAACATGCCTTGCAAAGTGACTTCCTCTCTCAATATTTCGGCAGCATAACTCCTCTATAGCTCTCAATTCTTACTATCAATCCAACATAATCTTGGCTCTCACAAAAAAACTTGTTTGTTCAATGCAGGGTGACAGTTATTTATAGATGGAGGAGGAGGAAGTATGCATTGTATCCGGACACCTACTGAAGATTTGGCATTGTCCCAGAATAGCCTTTGAACTGGGTTGTCATGGATGAAAAAGACGACACTCGACCACTTCCATGGGATTTTTCCCCAGAGAACTGCATGAGCAATGGAGGAAAAAACACTTCAGTGCGCGTTGGCCAAAAATCATGACCAATTTTGGGTGGCGCGGACTTTGTTCAGTGACAGAGCGTCCATGGGCGCGCCCTCTTTGGAGGAACTGAGCCATTGGCGCGGGTTAGACATTGTGGACCTGCGCTAATGGAAAAAGGGCATTTTTTAGGGCTAATATTCAAAAGGCGTCTTCAGGGATTTTGAAGTTCATACTTAGGAGAATCCAATGCAAGTGTTTTTAAGTTGTGTCACTGGTCACAGGTCCATCAATGTGTCCTCCAGTGTGCGAAAGCAGGGGTAACAAGGACGGTGACCAACGGTGACAATTACTGCGTAACAATATGTAGTGTTGATTGAGTTTTGTCCCCAGCCCATATGGTGTTACTTATTCTCCCTCATGCGTATGGGTTTGCACGAGATCATCAAATAAACCAGCCCTCTCGGCCCATTTGTGGAGTCCTGTGAATCATCACACCCCAACATGCAACCAATGCATTAACCATACCATCATAGTATCATAGGAAGTAATCCACATGCCAAGTCTTGCATGTCATCATGAGAACATTCATCAATGTTAATGGCAACGTTATGACTAATAATGAACTGCATGCTCATGCATATCATAAATTTGTATGCAACTATCGCATGCTTCACCTTATGAAATACCATCGTAAGTTAGATCATCAACGTATTTGCGTCAAAGACATATCATAACTTCACATAAATGAATCACATGTGAATAAACCTCATATTACAACATCATAACTCTTATGCCACATTATGCATATCATATCCATCATGAGTATTCAATACTTATCATCACATAAAATGAATATGTCAATATACCTTGACTTGCACATATCGCTATTATAGTATGGATACATTAACACTATAAGAACCATATGTGCATCATTATCCTCCTACCATGATATCATGAAACATCATCAATATGTTTTCATCAAGTTGTCAATTACTTTTCAATAATCATTTCCACTTCTTTCTACTAGGTAGTTGATCATTTACACCAACGGTATAATCATCGTTAAATTTCACATGAGCCTCACCATCTTGGGTCTTAATCTCTCATTATATATTCTTCCTTCCCCAAAGAAATTTTGGTGAAATTCATTGTTTAAGATATTTACTAGTTATTCCATCATCATCTATTCAAAATTAAATTTTCTTGATTTACATCCATTTACCCTTTGGCTTACTGATTCCAATAACGCTATATGCAATCATCATTGTTGTAATATTCCTAATTAGCCATGGCTAATTGGAATATTCGATTTTGCCCAATTTTTGCCTTCTATAGTTATTTATAAATAAAAAAGTGAGGACGGGGGACATAACTCACTTTAAGAATAAAAAGTCACTTCCTAGTAGCAGAACATTGTGACTTAAGGAGGAGCCAAGGGGGCCAAAGGGGGATGCAAAAATGGGGCCCACACAGACACATGGTAAGAGGGGAATCACACAGGAGGAGGTGAGCCTAGGGATTGTGAGAGGCAGAGGCTATAAAATAGAGAGGAGTCCCCTCATTTTGGATCATTTTGGTTATGAGCATTTGTGATAGTCATTTCGACTTAGAGCATGCTGGTTGTTTAGCTAGTTTGCAACACTGTTTAGTGCATTGAGTGTCTCCGTTCGGAGATCTCACCCTTAGCCCCGAGGGACTTCAAGTGCCTTCTCGGGCAAGGTATTTCCATTGGCATTCCAGCAGTAGATTCATCAACATTTCAGCAGTAGTTTCATCAGCGTCTTTGAGGCACTGCACAGAACCCCAAGGGGGTGATTTTCGGGGGTCGACCATTTCAGAAAATATTTCTGGGGCTTTCTGGGTTTTTTGAGTAGAGTGCGATTCCAGAGTTTCATCCTTTTCTGAGGAGGGGAGCAGCCCCAAATCCTCATTTGATTTCCACCAACAACAGCATTACGACAGTTTCCTAGCAACTGGGACGTAGATCAGTGTGAGGCCATTCCAGGAAAGCTTTTTGGGTTTTTCTGGGTTTCTTGAGTAGAGCATGAATCCATAGTTTTAGCTTTTTTTGAGGAGGGGAGAAACCCAAAATCATCATTTGTTTTCTAGGAGCAGTAGTAGCATAACAAAAACATCCACACAGAGAGGCCATTCTTGTCATTTTGAGAGTATTTCTTCACTTGCCTTGTGCAAGTCGAGGTGTCATCTGTCTAATCACCTCTTGTACTCATTTATTGCTTAGTATAATAAAATGGCTTAGCATTTCTCGCTGCATTTCTTATATCTGCTTATATTTCCAGTTTACATTGTTATATGCTGTTCCACTATTATTTTATCACTTCTGGGTTATTATATCATTTGCACATATTTGGTTGGAGTTTTTGTTGGGGTTTGAGGAATATTCTGGGTTAGGAATATTACAGTGGTATCAGAGCATAGATCTGGCTCAGTCTGTGGAGCTAGCAATCTATGACACCGAGGGAAAAACCCTATATCTGTTACAGACGCAGAGGTACAGAGACACTGAGCGTAGGTTGGAGAATACCTACGGAGAGGGAGACTGTGTTCCGGTGGTGGACGCAGAATAGGAGGAGCTTGTGGTGGACGTAGGATAGAGGGAGCTTGTGGTGGACACAGAGTACGAGGATCCGATGGCAGATGATGACGGGAAGAGATTTGCGGATATGCTCCTCAAATCAGTGCAGTATCTGTCGAGGCAGATTGAGGTGATGGGGTAGAGATTCACAGCAGTAGAGGCTAGACAGTGAGAGAGCCCACGAGTTTTTTAGATCGGTGAGGGATTAGGTGCATCCCATCACTTGCCAGAGCAACGTGATACTACGCAGCAGGGGGCCTCACATGCTCCTACATGCTCTACCATGCCCACCTTCTTAGGAGTAGACACGGGGGCCGTAGCCCAGTAGGAGGTAGAGCCCGGGCATATGGGCGATTATTTTGCAGAGTACCAGGCCTATGGGTAGGAGTTTATGGAAGCCTCTCATTCAGATATTTTGTTTAGCTCCAGCGGGATAGCAGATCCCGTGATCATCACAGAGGGTACCGGCATTACCATGATGGCGACACCCACCGTGCAGCGAGCAGATTCCACTTGCCTATGTTTGATGGCTCATCAAACAGTTCGACAAAGTCTTGGGTGGAGAAGCTGACATTTATTTCCAGCTTAACCAGATGTCGGAGGCAGACGCCATCAAGGTGGCAATGTTTCATTTGGATGGTGAGGCCCAAGATTGGTGGTTTCATGGGATGGTTACATTGGGGCACTCCACAGTGATGTCATATGCCGAGTTTACTAGGAGACTGATGGAGCGATTTGATCGGAGGGATCCAGAGCAACATTTCGTTGAGTTGACGAGGCTCAAACAGACAGGGAGCCCAGTCAGACTTACATTGAAAATTTCTTGAGGGTCTCCGTGATGGTGCCAGACCTATCCACGACACGGAGGATCTATATGTATGTTGAGGGGTTAACAGAGCCACTTCGGGGTTTAGTCTGATCCACTAAACCTGCCACACTCAAGGATGCTATCAGTAGGACCCGGGACTTACAGGATGTCTTACCCAGGACCTGGACACCTTACCCCCAGAGACAAACTTTCCAGTCTAAGGGGAAGGATGTGAGGATTCCTCCTCCAAAGGGGAATCCAGGACGATTACAACTTGACGACGATGCCGGGAGGGAGCTGAAGAAGAAGCGGTTGTGCTTCACCTGTCAAGAGCCATGGGCACCAGGACATAGATGCGCTGCTGGCAGAGCACATTTTATTGAGGTCTTCTTTGAGAGCAGTGGAGAAGAGGATGACAAGGAGGATGTGGAGGCAGGAGATAGCCATGCCATACAGGGACCTATGCCACCTCCACCACCAGCAACATGTGGTGCATCTTTTGCACCCATCGAAGGGGCCCTTGCAGCGTTGCGGGGAGTTCCCAAGTATCTGACGCTACGCGTACGAGGGACAATACGTGGCTAGTGCGTATCAGTTTTGGTTGACAGTGGGGCAACCCACAACTTCATCAATGCCTAGATGGTTGAGCGGAGAGGTATACAAACAGGGAGCTTCGATGGGTTTTCAGTCTTGGTCCCAGGAGATTAGACCATGACGTGTGCTCGTTATGTTCCAGAGTTTTTAGTGACGATGGGCACCTACACATTGACTGACCACTTTTTCGTGGTCGATATTCCAGACACCAACATGATACTGGGTGTTCAGTGGATTATCACTCTAGGGAAGGCCACGACAGATTGGAAGACCCTGGAGATGGAGTGGGATGATGAGAAGATAGGGAGGCATGAGAAGATACGTGGACAGCACACATATCCGCCTCAGAATGTCTTGGCTCATTGGATGGAGGCAGTCTTACGAAAGGGAGACATAGAGTGGGCAGTAGAGCTGCGTGCATCAGAGGCAGGGACTACAAGGCATACAGTACATCCAGAGATCCAGTCCATCCTTGATCGACATGCCATAATGTTTGGAGAGATTCCACCAGGACAGCCACGGGATCGGGGGTTTGAGCACACTATCGAGCTTGAGCAGGGCATCTAGGCAGTGATCACCACCCCCTATAGGCACCCCAAGGCCTATCGGGACGAGATCGAGCGGGCTATCCAGGAGTTGCTGGCTCTTGGGAACATTCGACTGAGCACGAGTCCTTTTACTTCTTCTGTGGTGTTGGTGAAGAAGAAGGACGATACATTGAGGATGTGCATCGACTACAGGGCCATGGACAAGAAGAACCTAAAGAACAGGTACCCTATACCCAGGATCGTTGAGTTGATGGACAAGTTGAGGGGAGCACGATTCTTCTCAAAAATTGATTTGAGATCTGAGCACCATCAGATTCGCGTGAGGGAGCAGGATATTCCCAAGACCACCTTCAGGTGTCACTATGGGCACTTTGAGTTCTTGGTGATGCCTTTTGGGCTAACCAATGCCCCAGCCACATTTTATTCCTGCATGAATCACATCTTTCGTAGTCATTTGAGGAAGTTTGTGTTGGTATTCTTCAATGATATTCTCATTTACAGCAGGACTTGGGAGGAGCATCTCCAACACATTGAAACAGTACTGCGTATCTTACAGGAGCAGCAGTTCTATGCCAAACTCTCCAAGTGTGAGTTTGGGTTGACATAGATGTTGTATCTGGGACACATCATAGGGGTGGACGAAGTGAGGATCCACGAGGAGAAGATCAGGGCCATCAGGGAATGGCCAGAGCCGAGAAACGTGACGAAACTTCGAGGATTCATTGGCATTTGCACTTATTACTGGAAGTTCGTCAAAGGTTTCTCACAGCTTGCTGCACCCCTGACAGATTTGACGAAGAAGGGGGCATTCAGTTGGACAGATACAATGTAGCAAGCCTTTGACAGGCTCAAGGAGGTTATGAGCAGCTGCCCAGTGCTTGCGTTGCCAGATTTTATGCAGCCATTTGTCTTGGAGTGTGATGTGTCAGGAGAGGGGATCGGCGTAGTATTGATGCAAGGAGGTCACTCGATAACATTTGAGAGCCGGAAGCTCCTTCCGCACAAGAGGTTGTATCCCATATACGATAAGGAGATGCTGGCCATCATGCATGCATTGGCTAAGTATCGGCAGTATTTGGTAGGCAACAGGTTTAGGGTGAGGACTGATCACAATAGCCTCAAGTTCTTTTTGGAGTAGAAGCAGCTACAGGAGAGGCAACAGAAGTGGATCAGTAAGATCCAAGCATATGACTTTGACATTGAGTATGTCAAAGGTAGGAACAACGTGGTAGCAGATGCCCTTTCACGTAGACCAGCCACATTGTCTCTTATGGGCTTAGATACAGATTGGAGGGCTTGACTCTTAGTAGAGTACTCCAACGACAAGTTTGCATGTGAGGTTCTGGATGGGCAGGTGGCAGATGACAGGTATAGGGTGGTCGATGAGATCATCTACTACAGGGACCGAATCTTCTTGACTGAGGGGTCTCAGCTCAAGAAGAAGATACTCCAGGCATCACATGATTCCCCATTCGCAGGACATCAGGGTTTTACCAAAATCTACAAGGCCATTAGGGATAGGTTCTCATGGAAGGGCCTCAAGGAGGACGTACTCCAATACATCCGGGAGTGTGATGTTTGCCAGAGGAACAAGGGAGCGCTGAGCCATCCCGCAAGATTATTGCGGCCTCTTCCCATTCTGGAGAGGAAATGGGAGAGTATTTCGATGGATTTCATCACAAGGTTGCCCATGGTGTAGGGCAAGGATTGCATCTTTGTCATTGTTGATCGACTGAAAAATTACGCACATTTCTTTGCCATATCCGCACACTATACAACAACACAGGTGGCTGAGCTATTCTTCAGGGAGATCTTCAGGCTACATGGTTTTCCTAAGGCCATCGTTAGTGACAGGGACAGCTATTTCATGGGCAGGTTTTGGCAGGAGCTTTTTTGATTGGTGGGGACAGAGTTGACATCGAGTACCAGTTATCACCCACAAATGGATGGGCAGACAGAGACAGTTAACAAGTGGCTAGAGGGCTACTTGCGTAACTATGTCAGTGGGCAACAACGAGCATGGTTGAGGTGGCTGCATCTAGGGGAGTACTGCTACAATACTTCACATCACATGTCCATTGGTATGTCACCATTCTATGCCTTATATGGGTATCATCTTTATCTTTGCTGACGTGTATTTGGTGATAGCAAGGCTCCCAGAGCCAAGATATGGATCCAAGAGAGTCAGGATATTCTCCGAGCCCTCAAGGATAACATGGCTTAAAACACAGAACCAGCAGAAGCTGTATGCCGATAAGGGTCAGGTGGAGAGATAGTTCGAGGTAGGGGACATGGTCCTACCTACGGTTACAGCCATACCGACAGTCGTTACTAAAGCAGAAGGGGGTTGAGAAAGCTTAAGCCTCGCTTTTATGGGCCGTATAGGTGATATGCAGGGTTGGATAGGTTTCATATGAGATGGAGCTGCCCAAGGCAGCAAGATTCATAACGTTTCCATGTATCATGCCTGAAAAAGGCATTGGGGTAGCAGGTGACAGTGACAGATGAGCTACCACCCATGGATGACGAGGAGCATTTGGTATTGCAGCCGAAGGCTATCATTGATACCAGGGAGAGGCAGCTGCGGAGCAGGACGGTCCGGGAATTCTTGGTGAGGTGGAAGAATTTGTCGGATGAGGATGCCACATGGGGGAGTGAGAAAATCTTGCAGCATCCATCACTTCAGTTGCTTGAGGACAAGCAACATTTTGCCGCGGGAGACTGTAATATTCCTAATTAGCCATGGCTAATTGGAATATTCAATTTTGCCCAATTTTTGCCTTCTATAGTTATTTATACATAAAAAAGTGAGGACGAGGGACATAACTCACTTTAAGAATAAAAAGTCACTTCCTAGTAGCACAACATTGTGACTTAAGGAGGAGCCAAGGGGGCCGAAGGGGGACACAGAAATGGGGCCCACGCAGACACATGGCAAGAGGGGAATCACGCAGGAGGAGGTGAGCCTAGGGATTATGAGAGGCAAAGGCTATAAAATAGAGAGGAGCCTCCTCATTTTGGATCATTCTGGTTATGAGCATTTGTGATAGTCATTTCGACTTAGAGCATGCTGGCTGTTTAGCTAGTCTGCAGCATTGTTTAGTGCATTGAGTGTCTCCGTTCGGAGATCTCACCCTTAGCCCCGGGGGACTTCGAGTGCTTGCTCGGGCAAGGTATTTCCATTGGAATTCCAGTAGTAGATTCATTAGCATTTCAACAACAGTTTCATCAGCATTTTAGCAGCAGTTTCATCAGCATCTTTGAGGAACTGCGCAAAACCCCAAGGGGGTGATTTTTGGGGGTCAGCCATTTCAGAAAAGCTTTATGGGTTTTTCTGGGTTTTTTGAGTAGTTCGATTCCAGAGTTTCAACCTTTTCTAAGGAGGGGAGCAACCCCAAATATTCATTCGATTTCCAGCAGCAATAACAGCACGACAGTGTCCCAGCAATTGGGACACAGATCAGTGTGAGGCCATTCCAGGAAAGCTTTCTGGGTTTTTATGGGTTTCTTGAGTAGAGCCCGAATCTAGAGTTTCAGCTTTTTCCAAGGAGGGGAGCAGCCCCAAATCATCATTTGTTTTCTAGCAGCAACAGTAACACAGTAGCATCGTCCACGCAGAGAGACCATTCTTGTCATTCTGAGAGTATTTCTTCACTTTCCTTGTGCAAGTCAAGGTGCCATCTGTCTAATCACCTCTTGTACTCATTTATTCCTCAGTATAATAAAATGGCTTAACATTTCTCGCTGCATTTCTTGTGTATTTGCTTATATTTCCGGTTTACATTATTATATGCTGTTCCACTGTTATTTTATCACTTCTGGGTTATTATATCATTTGCACATATTTGGTTGGAGTTTTTGCTGGGGTTTGAGGAATATTATGGGTTAGGAATCACATGTGAATAAACCTCATATTACAACATCATAACTCTTATGCCACATTATGCATATCATATCCATCATGAGTATTCAATACTTATCATCACATAAAATGAATATGTCAATATACCTTGACTTGCACATATCACTATTATAGTATGGATACATTAACACTATAAGAACCATATGTGCATCATTATCCTCCTACCATGATATCATGAAACATCATCAATATGTTTTCATCAAGTTGTCAATTACTTTTCAATAATCATTTCCACTTCTTTCTACTAGGTAGTTGATCATTTACACCAACGGTATAATCATCGTTAAATTTCACATGAGCCTCACCATCTTGGGTCTTAATCTCTCATTATATATTCTTCCTTCCCCAAAGAAATTTTGGTGAAATTCATTGTTTAAGATATTTACTAGTTATTCCATCATCATCTATTCAAAATTAAATTTTCTTGATTTACATCCATTTACCCTTTGGCTTACTGATTCCAATAACGCTATATGCAATCATCATTGTTGTAATATTCCTAATTAGCCATGGCTAATTGGAATATTTGATTTTGCCCAATTTTTGCCTTCTATAGTTATTTATAAATAAAAAAGTGAGGACGGGGGACATAACTCACTTTAAGAATAAAAAGTCACTTCCTAGTAGCAGAACATTGTGACTTAAGGAGGAGCCAAGGGGGCCAAAGGGGGATGCAAAAATGGGGCCCACACAGACACATGGCAAGAGGGGAATCACACAGGAGGAGGTGAGCCTAGGGACTGTGAGAGGCAGAGGCTATAAAATAGAGAGGAGCCCCCTCATTTTAGATCATTTTGGTTATGAGCATTTGTGATAGTCATTTCGACTTAGAGCATGCTGGTTGTTTAGCTAGTTTGCAACACTGTTTAGTGCATTGAGTGTCTCCGTTCGGAGATCTCACCCTTAGCCCCGAGGGACTTCAAGTGCCTTCTCGGGCAAGGTATTTCCATTGGCATTCCAGCAGTATATTCATCAGCATTTCAGCAGTAGTTTCATCAGCGTCTTTGAGGAACTGCGCAGAACCCCAAGGGGGTGATTTTCGGGGGTCGACCATTTCAGAAAATATTTCTGGGTTTTTCTGGGTTTTTTGAGTAGAGTCCGATTCCAGAGTTTCAGCCTTTTCTGAGGAGGGAAGCAGCCCCAAATCCTCATTCGATTTCCACCAACAACAGCATTACGACAATTTCCTAGCAACTGGGACATAGATCAGTGTGAGGCCATTCCAGGAAATATTTCTGGGTTTTTCTGGGTTTCTTGAGTAGAGCCCGAATCCAGAGTTTTAGATTTTTTTGAGGAGGGGAGCAACCCCAAATCATCATTTGTTTTCTAGGAGCAGTAGTAGCACAACAACAACATCCACGCAGAGAGGCCATTCTTGTCATTCTGAGAGTATTTCTTCACTTGCCTTGTGCAAGTCGAGGTGTCATCCATAGAAAACTTTAGGGGCGAATGTTCGCCCTTTGGCGAAATTAAGGGGTTTTAAATTTTTAGTGGGCGAATATTTTGTATCATAGTACATTTTTACAAATCACCTCAAATAGCCCACCTT
>APFE031239831.1:436185-447719 GCA_000404065.3 Pinus taeda | reverse complement strand
AAGATTTTATAATTGAGTAAAATATTCGCCATGACTGGTGAGAGATTCGCCAAAAAATTATATATACATATTATATTATTGATAAAATCGCCTTCAATTTTTCCTATATACCATGAAGATTCGCCCATTTATTATACTTATAAATTTAGGGGGTGTTCTTAAAATTTTCCATGGTGTCATCTATCTAATCACTTCTTGTACTCATTTATTGCTTAGTATAATAAAATGGCTTAGCATTTCTCGCTGCATTTCTTATGTATCTGCTTATATTTCCAGTTTACATTGTTATATGCTGGTCCACTGTTATTTTGTCACTTCTGGGTTATTATATCATTTGCACATATTTGGTTGGAGTTTTTGCTGGGTTTTGAGGAATATTACAATTGTCCATTTAAGTGTGAGGTGTTATGTGGAAACAACCTCTTTTAACTTTATGGGAAGTCCTACTCATGAAACGATGAGTGAAAATTAGTCAAGTACAACCTCTATTAATTGACTTTCACTTCTTTTGGCACTATGTACACAATCCTTCTCAAGGTATCCTTATAAAATTTCTAGCAACATTCCTTCATATAGCTTCCTTGTTTATTATCACTTGGTCATCATGCAACTTCACACCTTCACATTTTTAAAATATGTAGATCATCATTATGACGACTACCAATCATGTTTCTCGCTCCACTCATCAATACCTTTCTTCTTTGATAGAACATCCCTTCATTTCCTCCTACTAGATATTCTTATATGTTTTTCTCCTAGTCTTCCATGTCTACTAGCTTCAAAATGGAAATTTCTTTACTTTATTATGTTTGACTTTAATTCCTCACCTCCAATCATTGTGGTTTCTTTTCCTCCTCTCTTAAACATAGCACCGATATACCTTGGAAATGTTGTTACTATTTCCCAACTTGGGTAATACTTGATAAATAAATTCATTAAGATGGCTACCAAATGTAATCCTGTTTTAAGACATCCACATAATAAAATTGCCTGATCCTTCATCTTGTTATCCATAATTCATTCATATAGTTAGTCACCTATGGAAAACTTTACAATGCGATTCTCCCATTTTTATGGATGTTGTTATGCACACAACTTATCTTCTCCAATTATTCTATTTTATCATACCTTCCAGGTTCCTTAAAATGACATTCATTATTACCATGATTTTTCAACTTCCCTGGTTGATTGCCAATATTTTCTTCTTTATGTGCATCATCTTTAGGTAGACCTTATAGTGATACCTTTAGAGTACCAAGTTATGATTATACCAAACTCTTTCATTATGTTCTAAAATAGGTTGTCTCTTCTTACTGATTTCTTACTCTTGTTGTGATGCTTATTCTCTATCACCTTAATTATCTGATCCAAGTTGGCCATAATCACATGAATTATCATTAGTTAGCATCCCAAAAAAAAATTGCAAGTTTCTCCTTTCCATTTCTCCTTAGACAACTTTGACTATTATATGCAATTAACCTTGAATCATGAACCTCATGTAACATTATACTCAACATCTGAACTTTAATCCAAATCTATATGATTTGCCACTGAGACTAAAAGATACCATCCATGGTTTATATATATATATATATATATATTATATATATATATATAATATAATTATATATATATTGCAAAACCAACTGATTCACTCAAGAATGAAGGGGACTTCAATGGTAGCTTGACGATGTTTAATATACAAATGATATGAGTAGTAAATGAGCAGATACATGTAATCTGAATGGCAATTGCAATGCAAAATTAAATTTATTAGAAGATCATATTGAGATAGTTGTGTTCTTGCAATAATAGACTAGAGAAATGCCAAGCAACTGCTAAAGGACAATGAGAACAACAATCCAACCCAAATAATGATCAACATTCATGGAATGTTATCTCTGTGTTTTTAGATCAGATTGAACAATAGAATAATGAACAGATGTAAGTGAACAATGATGATCTAAAGGTAATAAGATATCAGAGTTTATCCATTGTGAATTGGGACAAATTTCACTATTTTAGAGCACTTTAATTGGTGACAAATTATGTAAATACTTCAAGTGCTATGTAAACTAAAATGAACCAGTGGTGAGTATTTACACCAACATTAAAGATTTGTTCCTCCACAAAAGCATGCCAGTATACCATATCAATCGTGCAATCTTTCAGAGAATTATACATCGTCAATTACGAGTAGATTATCACCATCCAAGATAACAAGATTATATGGTTGTAATGGAGAGAGCGATGTCACACCTTTAACCGTTGTAGTTGATTTTAGCACTTTTCATTTTATGAAATAGCGTCTAGCAACAACTCAAGAAAATGAGATAGTGGTTTTTACCATGTAATGATATTTCTAATGAGAGCAGAGAACCAAAGAGGAAAGGGCCGGTATCTAAACCAAAGAATCTACTATCTATGATGATGCATGAGAAAAACCAATGAGGAACTAATGAGTGCATCAAAATTTAACTTATATCGGCCAAACACTTACAGTTGATCTTCCAAAATAAATGGTAATACCCCTGGAATTTCAGGTCTCACTTCTAATATCATACTTTTATAATGATTCTAAAGAAATAAGATTCCTCACTTGAAGAAGCATAAAATAAGAACCAATATACTCAATAATTATTATCAGAGTCTAATAATAATAAAGTTAATAAGTTATCCTTATTATCAGAGTTTATGAGTTTTAATCATAAATGATCAACAATCACAATACCTAAACCATAAATTACCATAAATTATCAACAATTACAAATTTTGTAGTATAAAACCATTGAAAACATGAGTTAGAAGGTGTTAATGATCATAATAAAACTTAGAGAATTGTCTCAATGTAAAATCCAAATTCAAATGAATATTGGTGGCATTATTGTGTTAAGAAGGTACTGGAATTTTGAAAGGAAATTTATTCATCATTATATGTCACACCAATATTAATTCATGATTTTTGAGGATAAAGATAAATTGAAATTTTGTGTTGTAGAGAGAAATATTTAAGTATCTGTTTAAGCAATCATAACTTATGTTAGAAGAATTAAATGGACTACTTTTAACAAAATAAATCGTTGAACAAATTTATTGAATGTATATTGAGATTCTTATGGCTAATAAATGATTACTCTAAGGAAATTTAAGAAATCAAACAACCAAATAAATATTCCACACCATAAAGAAGAGACACCGCCACTCGACCCAAAATGGAATCGGATGACTGGGAAGGTTATCCCTACCAAAAATAAAAATAATTTTATTAATAAGATGGCTCGCCTGCAAGCACACCCGCGGAGGAACCACCATATCAAATCCTTTAAATTACAATAATTTCCCGGATAAGACATAAAATTGGCTGCATGTGTACAGAAACCCAATCCCCAATCAGCATTTCACATTATGCATCAGGCTGCCTCGTGGAAGTTAATCGACCAGCTTCATTTTCGTTCACTATTCGGCAACGGAGGCCTCAAGGTTCATTAGTAATTTTTCGCATTCGTTTTGTCCCTCAATGTTGGCCTTTAATGGTTCTTTCCACTGGAAATGACCTGTAGTTTTCCTGGCTCGATAGAAATCCGAAATTGGCTTTCGGTGACAAAATAAATTTATATTTTATTTGGTTCACTAAAATATTTAATGAATGTAGTAACAAAAAGTAAATAGATACTCCATTTGTAAAAATTAAAACTTATAAAATTAATAAAATAAAAATAAAAATAACAAATCATATTATATATTATTTTGTTGTGGTATCAGATACCAATAAAACATCATATATAATATATACAACTATAAAAAATAATTAAATTAATATACAATATTAAAACCTGTCCAATTCGTCCGTGGTTAACAGCACACCAGACTTGCCCAATGAAAATATTATGGACGAAATGAGGTTTTCAAGGACGGAAAGCAACGCAGTGAGTTTTTGAAATGGAAATTTTGCATCACAGGATTTATTTAAAATTGTACCGAACAAAGTGTTGCTTCAAGCACAAAATTGGGCATCTACTAACAAGACACTGGGTTTTGATATCCTGACTAAGGACTTAGCCATTTCACAACATCCATGGGTATGGCACATCAATACTCCCTTTCAGATTTTTGATTGTGCAGGAATGACGATGTAAGAAAATGTCTAAACTGAGAAGACATGACGATTCTGGCAATGAGCACAACAATTACAAGAACATGAATGATAATAATAATACCCTAATGCTTCGCATGGTGACATCCAGAATTGCATTGAAACTAAAATAGTTTGCAAAAATGTAATGCCATGTATTTGATTGTGTTCTAGAAAATTAGAAATGGCTATTATAAATTCGAGCCCTAAAATCATAAAATCATAACAGTGGTAGTGAGATCGAATCGAACCAGGTATATCAATTGAATTGCTCACAGCAAAAAATACTTAGAAGATAAAAAAATCATTTGAATTAAAAATCATTCGAAAGCCCTTTTGTAATGAGAAACTGGATCTCCATTCCGCCTCCCCTTAAGGTACCGTTTCCATCTACCAGAGGAAGAGCCGTGGTTTCCCTCACCAAACAGAGAAGAAGAGCGACGGATACAACAAGGCAATGCAACCCCAGATGAGAAACCCATATGAATATCATCACGACCTAGAAATGGATTACATTCTCTGTCACATTCTAATGAATATGAGACTAAAATTAAATTATTCTGCTGAAGAATTTACTTCTACGGGTAGCATAAACAATCAAAATCAGATATGGACTTCCAAGCATGAAGACAAATCACAGTCGAGAACAATGAAAATACCCATAGCAGAACCATTTCATAGGGTATAAACAGAGTTTTGCCTGCCGGAAAACTGGAGATTCGCATTAATTCGCTTAGATTTCAGACCCCATGACCGATCTTGAAGCTACAGGAAAAATAAAGCGTCCTATGTACTTTCAAATGCATCAAAACCCTAAAAACTAAAATTAAAACAGAAAAAAAATTTCGAACGAAAATGATCGTAGATTACCCCCAAAAAAATCTCCAGAGGGTATCTAGCTCCCGAAAGTAAGCATCCTATAATTACCTTCAAAACAAGTCAAGTTAATTATCTTGACTATATATATATATATATATATATATATATATATATAATATATATATATATATATTTTAGAGATGCCCATAGACCCTAAGGGTTGAACCACCATCTGATACCATATGTAACATGCCAAAATAAATATCTAATTAACTTATTAAATTTAAATCAAAGTGGCACTTACCTAGCCAAATAAGCATGTAATTAATAAACTAAATTCAAACTACGAATAAGGCTTACATGTGGTAGAAGTAGGCTTAGCGCAACAAGGTTTTGGGGATGACTCTCCACCCAACCGTAGGCTCAATTGTGCAAGGTCTTGCTACAACTGGCCACCCCCGAGCCCTCAATCAACGTACTACTGCCAGCGACTCCTATGTCTTAGAACACCATTCTCCCAAGAGAATGAAAGATAGAATCTTGGAATGATGGAATACCTCCCATCATCCTCACCATCTAATAAATAGAACAAACATTGGATGGGAAACCACATGTACACACTCCATGTGTCTACATGCGACTTTCTTTTTAGCTTTCTTGTTTTATTTTATTCTTTTTGATAGTTTTCTTGTTTTATTTCTATTTATTCTTATTTAGAGCTTTAGTATGGTTATTACTATTTTTATTTATTTTCTTGTATTATATTTTAATATCATTTTATTATTTAACATTTATGATTATGATTATTATTATTTATTATTAAGTGATTTATTATTATTTATATTATTATTAAGGGGAGGGATATTACATTGTCATTCTAGTTTACCTTTGATTTACATTATAGAATCAAAATCAATAGTTATCTAATTGTAACATATGGGTTGAATCAAGTATTATGAAGTATATGACTCAATTATGTAACATGCCTTAGACTTTGAAGAAAGACCCATTTGTCAATTTTCTAACTTATTAGAACTTTTTATAAATTCAATTTAATATTTTGAATGAAATAAACAAAAGCAATATAAAGTCCATTATTCATTATTATTTATTTAGTCTATGGTTATAATAGTCAAATTTTACAACTTAGCTCGCAACCTCCCCATATGAAAACAATTTAATTGCCTTATAACCTACAAAATTTAAATTAATATAAATTATTTGAAAAAAAATAGAAACATGTTTTTTCCAATATGATTTCATATAAAAGATTATTTCGTTGAATAATCTTTCCCTAAAATAATGTTGACAAAACTTTGAATAATCTTTCCCTAAAATAATGTTGACAAAACTGAGGATATGAGTAAAGTGCGAATGTTGACAAAATAATCGTGTACCTACGTACAATCTTGGATTTTGCACCCCTCACAACTTATTTTCTTATTAATTTTACTTGGTTGGCTATAAATTTTATTATGCAGCAGCCACTTGTTGACCTACGCCCTTGGCAAAAATAGGCTAGGAAATATATGATATACCTTATGCTTTCGCAATTAAGGAAGACTGAGTTCGTGTAGCAAGTTTTTTGAGCAAGGTTTAAGTTATTTTCAATTATCCATAATTATCTGAGATGTAATATAAGAGCGAGAGGGGTTCAATTGCAAAAGATATCCAATCCAAATTATCACTTCGCTGGAATTGCCTACTTATTATCATAGGATTCATTAATGTTGTAAGGTAGGAATTGTCATAATAATCCTCACCTATTTCTTGGTGAAAAAATATCCAGCTATTTACATGGCACCGCAATTGGTTCTGTCACTAGAAAAAGCATGGGTATGGGCACTAGAAGAGGTTTTGCTTCCAGCTCTAAACGTTCAGAATTTTCTTCATGAATTTATAATTTTTTTCGGTGTAAATATAATAATCAATAATTAGTACTTTACACATATATCCATTAAGAAATTTACTCTTGATGGCATGGGAATGTCAGTGATTTAGTCTTGATGGCATAAGCGTGTTATGAGAGGATTGGTATAGGCATGTCAGGAGAGGTTCGGTAAATGATTAGAGTTTCTGACAATTACAGACAACAATATTAAATAAAGTTGTCTTGATTTTAGGCATAGTGTCATTTGAAACAGACTAGATCTCTATTACATTTAATACAAAATTCATCCGCCAAACCACCAATTTATGGCGTTTAACTTTATGCATGGATTCCAAATCAACATAATTATGAGAAAAAATTGAAAGATAAAATATGTATAATATTAAGATTGGATGGTATAGTAAATTAATGACATAGTACATTGATGCAACTATTATCATCATTGCAGAATAAGAGGTGAAATATTTCAACCATAATATTTTAGATAGAATTAAAATTTTATTTAAAAATAATAAATTTTATTTATAATGTTAAACTTTGGAAAAACTTCAAGTTTTTTTATTCAAAAGTAAACTAGTAGCAATTCGACTAAAAACTAAATACCATATGTCTGGCAGGTATAAAAAGATAATTTTATAATTAATTATATTCTATGACGAAATTGTTACAAATTTTTATCTATTTATAATTGTAATGTCTTGATTGTATATATGGATGACATATGCCTTAATATCACCAATTGTTTACTTTCCGTTGGATTTAGTGATAGTATTATATGTAATTATGTTATTCAAATTAGTCTAAAATATTTATTGAAGGTCCAGAAAGAAAAATGGATCCAAGGTATTAAACCTCATTACTTATTTCTCTACATGTACAACCTAGTTGGAATATAAAAACATTTTGTATAAAAAAAACATAGATACTGACATTGAGGTGGTCCTTTTATTCTCTAAGATTATTTAGAGAAATAACAAATGAGGCATTATGGATCACAGAAGCTTGAATACAAAAAAAGAGGCACAATATCTTAACCTCTTTTGTTTTCCTAACCTTCAATAAATATCTTAAGCTAGTTTGAATAATAGGAAATTAATATAATTATATAAAATAATGTTAATGAATTCAACAAGATAAAATAAAGTTAAAATAATCAATTAAATAATGTTAATGAATTAACATTATATAAAATAATGTTAATGAATTAAACATTTGTTACAAGCTCAAGGATATCAACAAAGCTATCAAAAGGGCAGATCAAGAGCCACAACAATGCACCCCGCTTCTAGCTCTCAAACTCCAATTGGTAAAGCCTATCTCCCTTACATCCAGAGTGTCACTGATAAATTAGCCAGGGTTTTAATGAAGAAAGGAATATTGACATCATTCAAGCCCTTGAATACTATCCAACATAGGATGAAATCAGTAAAAGATGACTTATATCAATTCCAACAAAAAGGTGTCTATAAAATCAATTGCTCATGCGGTAAATGTTACATTGGGGAAATAGGAAGATCCTTCAAAATCAGACATAAGGAACATGTTGTAGATATCAAGACAGGGAGAGTTAGATATTCTGCACTTGCCAATCATTATTCTAAGACCAACCACCATGTATGCCTCGAAGACATGGAAATAATCTCCAAAAAGAATCACTATTATAAAAGAAAATTATGCAAGACACTTGAAATCCTAAAGCATCCTAACAATCTCAACATAGACAGTGGGATAGAAGTCAGTAAGAACTGGGTTCCCCTTCTTACTCAAATCCACAATCCACCTCCCTTATCCACCTCTCCCCTGCCATTCCCTAATTAATAACTTATATTAACAAGAATCTAACCTAATTTAAACATCTTAATAAATAATATAACGTGAATATAATTAAATCAACATTTAAATATATTAGTATATTTAATTTTAAATTTCATTTATAACATACTAATATATTTAAATAGATTTAATTCAATATCATTTAAATTAAAAATAGATATTCTAATTAATTTTCCTTAATTCATAATCTCAAATATTATTAAATGTTAATTTAACCTGTTGATTTTGGTATATTATTTAAATTTAAACTTTATATTAATATATTTAAATACTTTTAATATATTTAAATTTATATATGAAATCATTTAAACATATCAGTGAATTTAAAGGTTTTTCAATTAAAAAAATATAATTAAAAATTAATTTAAATATATTAATTTACTTTAGAGTTATATTAATATATTAAATACATTTAACATATTAAATTTATATATTAAAATCATTTAAATATATTAGTGAAATTTAAAAAGTTTTTCTAATTAAGAAATATAAAATAAAATGTAATATGTATTATTTATTTAATATTCAATTATTTCTTTATTTATTACATTTTTCTCTTTTTCTTCTTCTTGAACTTTGTCCCGACCATGGGTCTTGGTGTAAACGTTTTGACCGTAAAAAACGTAAAAAATGTCAACTGTAGAGCAATTTCTGAAATCTCATAATTAAAAGAGATAAATTTTGCAATTAGTTATGTTCTATGACATAATTTTATTTATTTATAAGTGCAATGTGTGGATTATCTAAATGGATGACATATGTCTCAATATCACCAATCGTTTACTTTTCTTTAGATTTAGAGATAATATTATATGTAATCATGTTATTCAAATTAGTATAAGATATTTATTGAAGGTCAGAAAACAAAATGGATCCAATGTATCGTACCTCATTTATTATTTTTCTAGATGTACAACCTAATTGGAATATAAAAATATTTTTTATCAAAAAAACATTATATAAAATCATGTTATTCAAATTAGTCAAAAATATTTATTAAAGGGCCATAAAGCAAAATAGATCCAATGTATCTTACTTTTTTTTTTTTTTAATTTTTCTAGATGTACAACCTAGATTCCGGTGACGGAATCAGGCGGAAGAAATTGAGGTTAAATCTTGATTTGTTGCAGTTAAACTGGTTTTTTAACTGCATATTTGGATTCAGCACCCTGAAAAACCCCTGCGACGCTTTGATTGTGCAAAAACTAGCGATCAAACTTGCGATTCCAATAAATCGCTGCGGGATTTTGACCGGAAAAACCTACCAGAAAAACTTTCAAAAAATCTCATTATAAACAATGGAAGATACAAATATTTTCTTTAAAAAAAACATAAATAGTGACATTGAGGTGGTCTTTTTATTCTCTAACATTATTTTAGAGAAATAACAAATTAGGCAGAATATCTTAACCTCTTTTGTTTTCCTAACTTTCAATAAATATCTTAAGCTAATTTGAATAAATATCTTAATCTAATTTGAATGGTAGAAAATTAATATAATTTTATAAAATAATATTAATGAATTCAATTACATAAAAATTTCAAAATTAATATTAAATAATGTTAATGAATTCAATTAAATACAAAATTCAAAATAATATAATTATATAAAATAATGTTAATGAATTCAACCAAATAAAAAATATTAGCCTTGTTATTCATTTACACCATCAACACATTATATTTATAAATAAATATAATAAATAAAATTGTCATAGAATGAATTACTAGTAAATTCATTTCTAGTTTTATTTTTTATTTTTTATAGTCTAAAGTATATCTCACAATGTCATTAAACCAAGCTATCATTAAAAAACGTTAATTTCCAAAAGAGAAATCTAAAAGAATAAGTATTTACATTAGATACAATGTCAAATTTTGTTAATATTCAAAAAGAAAATATTTTTTTATCTAGAAAAATATTGGTTTAATTATATATGTTGCGGAGGTAAATCCCCTCTGCGGACAAAGGTGGATCCCACTAGCCCCACAGGGGTCTAGTAACAATCAATCACGCTGCATGCAAGTTCCTAGCTATATAATTTAGAAGTCGATCAAGGGGACCAACCTGGGATCCAACGCTTGTTTGTTGTGGGGGGAAGTGTCGCTCTTGTCCTCTATCTCCGGCCGGTCGCTATCCGCACATAGATACCTGCACAAGTGAAGAATAACCCACAACAAACATAAAATCCAAAAACATACAGCTATGTACCAGTCAAGCAAGATACAATTCACATATCACCGATGTAACACATGAATGAAACCATAATGACAGTCGCTTTGCATTAAATAGAAATGAGAGAAGAAATTACAACCACTTAAGGCTTGACACTGTAAAACTCCTCTAGCTGGGGGGGCAGTCAGTCTGACACGTCTTGCAAAATCACTTTCTCTCTCAACAATCCGGCAGCATAACCTTACTTTCAACTTTTAGCTCAAAAAGTATCTCTCTCACACTAGCTTGTTTGCTCTTTTGCTTTAGCCTCCAAAAAACTACTAGCCTGTTCATTATGGGGAGACAGGCTTTTATAGATAAAGGGAGAGGAGATATACATTGTATGTGGACACATTCTGAGTTTTGGTAATGTCTCATAATAGCCATTGCCTTGGATAGAAAAGCCGAAACCCAGATGCTTTTGTGGGCTTTTTCCTTCAAGGAACTGAGTGAGTCGCAAGGGAAAAAGCATTCTAGCATGCGCTGGCCAAAAATCATGCCTAATTTGTGTGGCGCGGGCCGTGCTCTGGTACAGAGCGCTTATGGGCGCGCCCTCTTTGTAAGGACTGAGCCATTGGCGCGGCGTAATACACTGTGGGCCCGCGCTAATGGGAAAAAGGCATTTTCCAAGGCTAATCTTCAGA